>ML778389.1:563493-606694 GCA_009831015.1 Picea engelmannii | reverse complement strand
CTTGTACTTGAACATTTAAGTGGGGTAAAAGGAGGTTGCCCCCTCGAAGAGGCTTATTATCTGAAATTATCTCTTTTTCAAGGCGTTGAGTACTTTTCCTGAGGTTTTTATATGCTATATTGATGTTTGGTTCTTAACACACTACCTTTGCCTAGAATTCATGTCCTAACCTAGGACCACTAAGAATGTACCTTTATTTTTCCATCAGCGTCATGTTCATCCTTTCTACAACTCTATTCTAGTGAGGAGTATATGGAGTATTATTTTTCCTTTCTATACCATAATTCTTACATAATTTTTGGAATTGATTTCCACAAAACTCTTCGCCATTATCCATCCTCAACACCATAATTATTTTCTCTATTTTATTCTCCACAAGCGCCTTAAACTCTTTAAACCTGTCAAATATTTCATATTTGTTCCTGAGGAAATATATCCATGTATTTCTCAAGAATCCATCTATAAATGAGACATAGTACACAAATTCTTCCATTGATGGAACTGAAACAGGCCCAAACACATCAATGTGCACCAATTATAACATTCCCTCTACCCTCATTGCACCATAGGGGAATATTTCTTGATTTTCCTTCCCATATACACAATGTTCATAGAAATCAATATTCAGGGAATAGTTAGACATACCTTTATCGTGTAGTATTCTAAATTCCTTCTCTCTGATATGTCCCAATCTTTGATGCCACAACATATCCTTTTGTCCAGAGACTGCAGGATTTGTTTCTTCTTCAACTCCAATCTCAGGAACAATGGAACTATTACACCCATCACTAATAGTGATTCCCTACAGCTTATATAAAGTTCCAAACATAAATCCCTTCAACAAAAGCATTTCTCCTAAAACCATCATGCAGGTTTCTTTCTCAAACACTGATTTTACCGCTACGTCATCCATTTTGTTTATAGAAATCAAGTTTCTAGACAAACCTAGGATGTGAAAAACACCATGGAGCGTTCTAATCCTTCCATCAATTATATTCAACTTGACTTATCATCATCCTATGATTTTGGCTATCGAGTCATCATGTAGGAAAACATCACCTCCATCATATCGTTCATATTCATAAAACCACTCCATGTGAGGAGTCATATGAAAGGATACACCTGAGTCAACCAAGGATTATTTTAAGGATGGAAATTTATTTTAATATGTAGAATCCTTGGTGAATCTTACTAATGCTTCATATGCCAACTATAAATGTTTGGCAATATTGTTTTAAAAATATTCAAATTTCTAAGGATTTTGTATAGTTTGTATAAAATTTTGGTGATTTTTAAGTTAAAATCATTTTATCCTATAAACTTTGGGTGAATCATTTTTAGAATAGAGAATCTTTTTGGGGGAACAACCATGGAAAATTATCCCATGAGTGAAATTTAGCCCTTAAAATCATCCATAGATTCAACCATCCATGCCTCATGATCTACATGTGTGCTTGAATAATCCAAGGATGCATACCCTCCTTTGTCTATGAAGGCTTTTATTTATTTAGAAGGAGCATATTCAGATCTCTTCCCTCTCTCAACACTTTTGGATCTATATTTCTTTTTGAAGTTCTCTTCTTTTACACATATCCAATATACCTTTACAAACTTTCCAGAAGATTTATATCTTCCCTTAGATTTAGATCTCCCACTTGAGGACTTATATATATTTCTTTCTTGGGAGATCCCTCTTGCAAATAATGCATATGTGTTGTGTGTTTCTATATTTTTCTTCCTCATCTCCTCCGACAAGAAGGATGAGACTACATCATCTAAAGTTAAAGTAGTTGAATTACTACTTATGGCCACAACTAGACTATCCAAAGATTTTGGTCAAGAGCATAACAAACTAATACACCTATATTCATCAAAAATATTAATATGAATAGATGATAGTTGAATTACCAAAGTATTGAAGTCATTTATATGCTCTGTCATGGGTTCTCCATCTTTCATTCTTAGGTTATACAACTTTTTCCATAGAAATAATTTATTTACCAGGGACTTAGAATGATACAAAGTTCCCAACTTATGCCATAAGTCCTTGTTTGTAGCTTACCCTAACACATTTAGTAATATTGAATCTAAGAGACATAACCAGATTATGTTCTTCACCTTCCGATCCAAATGTTTCCAGTATTCTATTGAAATTCTTGTAGGTGCAGTATCTAGATCCACCGTGATCCACTGATATTTGCCTACCAACAAATATTCCATATCGAGCTTCCAAAGCTCAAAAATTTCTCCATTAAATTTCTCGATCTCTCTTTTCAAATTGCTCACCAATTATTTTCACTTGAAGAATCAATATCGTAGATCTCCCACTACAACAATGATTATGACAGACCTCAGCCAAACCCTTAGCCACAAAGGCATCCCTTGAAGCCAAAAACAACTTTGATACCAAATGTTTATTTTAGCCTTGTATAATTAATAACTACAAACAAATTCTTAATAAAAACATAAAATATTGAATGGCACACACACACATTACACAAATACTTTACCCTGAAAACCCAAAACATGAAAACCATAAAACGTTTTAGAGATGAAACTCTGTTATTCATCAGACACAACCACAACACAATTCCCTCATACAAAAAAAAAGAGTTGTGTTCTTGGAAAAAAAACCCTACATAACTTCTACCGTCAGTTCTTTGACATTATAATGAATGGTCCATATTGACTACAAAATTACAATATTTTACAAGAACATTTTACCAAATTTTTTCTCAAGGGCCCTCTAGCACCCATGCCCCCCATCCAGGGGAGTAGGGCCCCTCAGACCCTCTTCATTCGAGGGACATAATTTGAATCCCTAACAAAAGGGGGGTAGGCATACCTACATATGAATCAAGAAGGTAATCAAGCTCCACAACCAACACCCATGTGACCCCATGACCAACACTAGGTATAGTCGTGCAAATAATATAACACATACACAACAATGAGTGTGTATTAAAAATTTTTTTGAGGTAACTATGAACAATAAATATTTGTGAAAATTTGAGGATAACCCCCTCCATTCCAAGAGCCATATTGAGGCCTAAAGAAGGGAGGATTTTCCTAAGCCTCATAGGGTGCCTTCAAATTTTTCCCTCGTTAAGAACAACATGATGGTAGAACTAGGTTTGACATCAATTATTTTATTTCCCATATCCTACTCTAAATTTGATTATGATTCAGGGTTCGACTCTTTTTCTTTAGTATCATACAACAATGACTTCTTGGAGTGACATTCATCAGTATTGTGCCAGGGGATTTTGTGGAGCCCATGCCATTTTCTAGAGTCCTTCTTTGTCTTCTCGTTACCCTTATTTGGCTATGGCTTGTATTGGTTGTCTTGAGGTTGGATTTTCTTTCTCTGTCCCTTTTTCTATGAGTTGGGGATACTTTTTCCATTCTTTTTTTGTTGTATATTTACAAACCTGAACTCTCTCTTGTTCTACTTCTTAAATTTCTTCTCAATTTTGGCATCATATCAATAAGCAGATCCTAGTGAGGAGATGTCAAAAACATTCATCTTTGTTTGGATGTAACTATGTAGGTCACTACATTACTTTAGATCTATGTGTCGTTCAGAGTCTCGAATATCCAAATGTGAGTGTAAGGTATGGAATATGTTAGTGTACTCCAACACCACTTGGTCTCTTTCCTCATGCAAACTCATCCATATCATGTACTAGTCATCATAGTTTTTGATAGGGTATAACTCCTCCTTGAGGGAATCAAGAAAGACTACCCAAGTGGGTCCTATCCCAAGTCTCATAGACTTGTCTTCGTTATGTCTCTCCCAGTCACATTCCCGCCAATATTTGACATGGGTGACATATTTAAGGAGAGAGAAGTTTATATTTCTAGTGTCTAGAAAATTTTGAACAAAGTAATACCCCTATAACATATTCATCCATTTATCCAAATCATATTCATATATATGTCATTCAAATAAAAGGGTATCAAATTTAACATGTGCCTTGAAGGGTGTCACACCTATGAAATGGTTTCTTGTCGAGGTGCCTTCCATGTTGTCAGTAGTCGTCGAAGTATCTAGGAGAAGTTGTCCATCATCTTATTTTGTTACCACACAAGGGATTCCTCAAGAAACATATTGAAAGGATATCTTTCCCCATCAACTCTATTTTCTTCCTCCATGGGAGTTTTCCTGGGACGGTGAGAGAATTTGTCCCCAAGTGAAACTAGCTCGATATCCAAATCTCTATACCCCAACCTCATCAGGGACATGCATCGAAAAATAACAAGGAGAAAATTGTCTTGATACCACTGATCTAAATTATATTGAGAATGAAATGAAGCAAACAAATAAATATAGTAGCGAACACAAAAACATGGTGAAACCAAACTTCTATTAATGAATAAAATAGCATAGAAGAATACTATAGAACACAAATTGAATAGAATGGTGGTAGCTTATCTCTTAAGTGAAAGATATTTCAGGTATGCTTATTTGCAAAAATATAATACAATTGGGCCACAAGAAAGGCCTTTTAACATAAATCAAGAACCCTAAATTTCCAAAACCCTCACCCTAGGAGTTGAAGTGCCGAAAGGTTTTTGGGCTCCAAGGTGGTTAGTTGATTTGTCAACTTCCTGGGGGTGCAATGTTTTCATACAATATTTTTTTGAGGTGTTTAGTAGCTTGTTGGAAATATATAATTGAGAAGCGCAATTATTGGTAAGGTCTAGGCATGACAAAGCAACCCCAAACCCCCTAAATGGCCAAAAAACATCATTTAAGGCTTCAAATTAGTCCCAAAAGTTTAGGACCCAAATATCATAACAAAAAAGACCAATATGGAGAAATATGATGAGTGAGTGGAAGAGGTGGGTGGCCACCAAATTCTACCTAGATAATAATATAGTGTGTTGGCTTCAAAACATTTGTATTTATTATTGGTGACCCAAACTATAATTAGCTTTAAAAAAAATTGGTTTTTTGGGGTTGAAAAAGCCAATCCCTTACCCCATTATGTTATGGGTTGTATTGATATGTACCATAAAAATATCCCTTTGCATGAGAGGGGTCATAGTCTAAGTGGATAATGAACCTAGGAGGTTTATGAGGTTGGAGCCTTGTTTTGCATTCTATTTTATTTTAACTTACATATTATCTTGTAGGGTTTGTTTCTTTGTTTTGAAATATGCATTCATTAAAAGAAAGCAATACTAACCACATAACCTTTAAGGCTATTAATTTATCTGAACCTAAGGTGATATTGATCCAATGAGGCCTATTTAATAAATGTGAACAAGTCAATGTAAGAAGACCTAATAGAATCTTTTGCTTCTAAAAACATATTCCTCTAGAATGTTCTTTGGAAGATAGAATTAGTATAAATAAGAGTTGGGGGCATGATAAGTCTTTGTCCTGAGAATATTGTAATAGAGATCTGCGTTGTTGGAGGTTTCCCCCTTGAAGAGGCAAGTGAACATTTCTTTCTTTTGAATAAAGGTATTATTTTTTGGTGTTTCTCTAATCAATATTCTATCATTCCATTGATATATGTTGAATATTCCTATTTCTACATATCATATTACATATGGTACCTTACAAGTGGTATGAAAGAACTTTCCTTGGAAGGAAATTGTGGGTAAATGTTTTTGCAGGATAGAGACATGTTCTAGTTTATTTAAACTATAGTGATTTGTCATTCAGCACATAAATCCATGGTTGGGGAAGCATACATGAAGGAAATACAAGAGGTTTTTAAGATCACATTGTTGGACAACCTTGTAACCCCTTCTGTTACCCCTTCAAGTGATATCACATCAAACAACACACTTATACAAACTTTATCTTGGAAGTACCTCTGGTATATTGAGATCCACCCTAGGTATCCTGCAACTAGCCATACATCAATTCATCGACCACTTGACTTCTCTAGTTCCACCAAGAACAATACTCGATAAGATAGTCTCTAGTAATTGGGTAATCAGGTAGTATGGCTAAGGGTACAATCTAGCCTCCTTAGTTGGTGCCCTGAGATATTGGACCGAGTATTACTATTTGACCTTGTACATATATCAAAGATTTATAACACAGTGAAAACCTTTATATATAGGAACCCTAAAAACCTTAAACCTTGGGACAACAACAGAACATACCAGATAAGGAACAAAAAGGATATTTTGGCTATGCAACCTTGCCTCCTGGATTTTGGTTGCGAAATTACTACATATTTTCCTCTATTAAGAATTTGGGCATTTCAACTTTGCAATATTATTCAAGTTAGAGTATAACTCCATAGGAGTAAACAAAATGAGTATAGTAGGTCCCTCCTTCACCCTTATTTGGGACCTATCCCATTGGATGCCTCTCTTAACCTTAATCACATTGTTACTTGTCATTTTTAAGCCTAATTATTTTTGTGGACCCAACCCCCTTCCTAACATTGTTATTTGTGACCCATCCCATTGGGCTCCACTTTTTTCCCACTTTTTGTGGTACTTATCACTTATCATTTTTTTTTCAGTAGTCCCACCCACCCTTCGCGACACCCTTAATTGTCACCTATCTCATCACTTTCCTCTTTTCACCATGATCACAATCATATATCTCATTTCTCTTCCATTTGTTTTGGTCCCACTTACCCTCTCCGCCCCTCCTCATTCTCAAATGGAAAACACTCACAACCAAGAAATCCTTCACCTGGAAGATGAATCCAAAAAACACTGGGAGAACATTTAGAAAGTGACTTCGGAACTTGGTTCCACCAATTCCAAATTGGCCACCTTTGAGTCCAACATTATAGGTGAATTTTCAGCAATTAAGGGTGAATTTGGACATAGTTTGTTGCAGATATTTCTGAATGCTTTGAAACTGACACCTACTATCTCAATCATCTGACCAAGTTGAAACAATCGGGAACAATGGAAAACTTTATATATTCCTTTGAACACTTGGATTTATACATGGAGGGTATTTCGGATGCTTTCTTCAATGACTGATTTATTAGTGGCGTCAAGGATGAAATTTGTGCCCAGATCCTAATGGATCTCCCTCAAACTTGGTTATAATCTACCCAACGAGCCAAGGAATCCCAACAAATTGTCTTCACCCAGAACCAAAAACTCTCCTTTATTCATCACACATGACCTACCAATCCTACCTCTCCTACCACGCCTCTCAATATCCAAAAACTAACTCGATAATAAATGGTTGAATGCCAACTCAAGGGTCTTTGCTATAATTCTGATGAAAAATATTTTCCAGGGCACAAGTGTAAATAGGATATTTGGATTCATAAGAACATGATGAAGAATTTTTCCAAAGTCCAAAGACTTACGCGTTAACTAATATTAATGAATCTAAGTGCCCCTGGACATTTAGTAAGGAGTGGGATTTCGTTGTGTTAATGGTTAATTAACCTATTAGGCCTATAGGAGCTAGACAAATTTCAACTCCTAGTTGGAAGAGTCTTCGTATACTATGATGATGTCGAGTGATGGGTGATAGGGAGCCATGTGGGTGTCATGTGGCTATGAGAGACTCTAGTCAATGAAGGATTAAATAAACTTGAAGGGTCATAACTTGCAATCTAGAACACATATCTGGAAAATTCTGTAGTCATTGGAAAACCCTCATCAAACCGAAGACAATGGGACCCTTGTTACAGGGATTTGAGGTGATTGAGAAAAGTGAAATTTTGATGCCCCATCCCTTAAAAAGGTACTTAGGGGTCAGGTGTGTGAAAATGGTCCTCCATGGGGTCTACCACCATAGGTTTTTCCCCCTCTTCCATGGGGTGGTTCGAGGTTTTCCAACATAGGGTGGTCCTCCTCCAGGTTGAGTGGAAATTGCAGGATTGATGAGTTGATGATGTTGGTTCCATACAGTGTTTTTTCTTCATTGGTAAGGGTGGCCTAATAGTATGTTTTTTCAAGAAGGAATAGTTTATCCCCATGTTGGTTTTTGTATGATAGTTGGGGTTTTCCCCCCAATTGATTGTTTCCCCCAGAGTGATTATGACCTTGTGGTTGGGTGTTTCCCCCAAGTGGGTGGTTTCCCCCATTCGAATAAAGGTTGGATCCGAATGGGTGGGTATGTCCCCATTGAAAATGATCATAAAGTTGAGGGTTTCTTGGAGGCTGGATGTTGACCAGATATTTTCCCTGAGTACAGGGGTTGTCCCCTAGTGAAATGTTGGCTCGTAGATTTTTTTTGTCCTAAACCTATTAGTTTATTTCCTTGGGGAGGAAATCCTCCCTTCAAATGTTTTTTTCCGAAAAGGTTGGTATCACCTCCTAATAAAAGTGGGGTAAATAGAGGTTTCCCCCCAGTGGGGGGTGTAGAAGGTTGGTTTTTTGAAGGTGGAAATAAGATGGTTGGGAAAAACTATGATACATATGTCAATGTCGATGTTTGGGTCAGGAATACATTCAGTTGAACTTGTTTTAATGTAGAGTGGATGGGGGAGGGTTGTGGGAAAGAATTTTGAAACACATGGGATATTTCATATGTGGGCAGATTGGGAGCGTGTGAAAAGGCATGTGAAGGATCTCGATGCAAGAGTTTAAAAGTTGAGTCAATATTTGTATCTATCTGATTAAAAATTTCATGGCCAAAGGATTGTTCAGGAGTCTGGGTAGGGTTGGATGGACTAGAAACCCACGGTGGCATGGTGAATCCTTCTGACTGGTGTATTTCTTAGGATTTCATATTGACAATATCTTCGCAAAGTACATGTTAAGCCCTAAATAGTGGCTCATTACCCCTTAATTGGAGATTATTACATTAGTAATGTTATTTTATTTATGTCGGTTGTATTTCATTAGTTGTAATTATACCTCCTAGTCTCCTATATATACCAAGAAAATATTTTCATTTAGAATCATCTTGGAATTGTACATTTATGTGGGAATAAGGAGGTTTCCCCCTCAAAGAGGATTATTATCTGAATTTATCTCTTTTTCAAGGCATTGATTACTTATTCTGAGGTTTTTCTATGCTATATTGGTATTTGGTTCTTAACATATGGTATCAGAGCTCAAGGTCTTGGGATTTCTCTGCTACATATGAGACACCTTGGAGTTTTAGCTATAACCTGTTTTCCACAATGGTTTAGATGGAATGGCTTGGAGAATATTTAGTAGATAGATCAAGGTACGTTGGGTTAAAATTTCATCTCCTGAGGCCTTATACGTTCGAAGATACAAACTGTGCAAGATAGGGTTCTGGAATCATCCTGAATTGAGTCATTGCGGAATTTTCTCTATAAAATTTATTTTGTAACGTTTCAGACCCTACAATATGGAGGATATTTACAGAAATTAGCACAATATATGTGGTAAAACGTTCAGCTTCTGAGTCATCATAAATTTTTAGATATACCCTATGGAAGATAGGGTATCTGACTAGTCCTATTGACTAGTCTCAAGAAGGTGTTCTAGGTAAAACAATCATAACTTCTTCCTAGAGTATCCAAATTGAGTGATACCAGTTGCATTGGATATTTGATAGTATGTAGTATTTTTGGTATGAGTGTCAGAATTGTATATCAATTATTTTTTGTGGGGCACGCTATACACGTTAGATCTCCTGGAAAGGACAAAAATCAACAAGTTGTGGGGAAGTTACTGTAAATTCCATTTGGCACATCCAATTTTGACCAGACCTATGGAATTGTAGAGAAGAAATATCATAGAACTACAAAAAAGAAAGTTTCATACCCATAAGGACCAAAACTTTGGAGATACAATAGAAGAAAGATTATCTAGTAGAACCACCTCAAAATCAAGGTTCAAAAGTGATACTTGGTCAACATGCCACCCAAAAAGGGAACTTCTACACCAAATAAGCCTCCAGAAAATCCTACATGGAATCTTGATGAAGGTGAAGAAATTCGTAGGGACATAAATGATTTACAAAAGAAGATAGTAACAAAAGATGAACAACAAGAGATGATGGATTCAACGGAAGCTCAGTTTGAGGCAATAAATACTAATATAGATGGTTTAAAAGGGGAGATCATGGATGGATTGAAACAATTCCTAATAGAGAGGACACCTAAAAGTGAAAATGTATCCTATGAAATTCATGATGAGGACACAAGGAAGGTGAATCCAGAATGGAGAAACTCCAACTTTGGGTTGAAGACCAACCACGTTCCTAAGATTGATATGAGGAATTTTGATGGAAAGGACCTAACCACATGGATACTTCAGATGGAGCAATTCTTTGATCTACATAATGTTCCACATACACAAAAGGTACGAATTGCTTATTTATATTTAAAACCCAATCAATTTGTATGGTATAGATGGATTTGTTATCACAAATCACTCGTCACTTGGACAATTTTCACGGAAGAAATGATAGCACACTATGAGGATACAAGGAGAAATACCTTATTTATCCAATTGATAAATCTCAAGCAAAAGGGTTCAGTTACAGAGCACATTGAGAACTTCCAAAGATTGAATATAAAGGTAACAAATATTCCAGATGAGAACTTGATTGATGTATTCATAGGAAATTTAAAGGATAACATTCAACATGAGGTTTGCCTTTGGGAACCCAAATCATTGGAGAATTCATTTAGGGTGGCAAGAAATGTTGAAATTAAAAATATGGCTATGGCTACTAGAAGGACCAATCCTAACATCTATAGAGAGAGTAATGCTCCTTCTTCTAAATCACCTCAACTTACAAGGTTGACACCTCAACAATTAGAGGAAAGAAAAGAAAAAGGTTTATTCTTTAATTGTGACAGCGAGTACAGTAAGGGACATAAGTGTGGTGAGAAGAGATTATTCTACATAGATTATGAAGAGGAAGAAGAACAGGAACAAGAACAAGAACCATCTCAAGATGAAAATGTAGAAGAAGTTTTGTCTGAAGAGTTGACTCCCATGATATCGTGTAATGCATTGGCTGGAATTAGAACTCCTCAAACCCTCAAAATCGAAGGATATATCAAAAAAAAAAAGGTAATTGTCCTAATTGATTCCAGCAGTGCTCATAATTTCATTCACTCTAAATTAGCCAAAGATCTCAATTACTTTGTATATCCAGTGCCAGAGTTTCAAGTAATGATTGCAGATGGAGGAACTATCAATTGCTCAGGAAAATGCAAAAAGATCAATCTTACTATGGGGGAATATATAATGAATAGTCCAATGATTTCTATACCCATTGGTCGTGCTAACATTGTACTAGGAATCCAATGGTTACAATCATTAAGAACAATGGATTTTATTTTTCCAGAACTTTTCATGAAATTTTCATTGGAAGGAAAAGAAATCGAGTTAAGAGGTATCACAGGGAAACCCTGTAAGGTGATAAGCTCTAATGGCATGAAACAATTATTGAAAAAGGGGCATCAAGGTGTTATTGCACAATGTTGGCACCAGGCCAAAGTGGAAGGAAGGACGATCATGGGAAAGAAAGTGTGCAGGAAACTGAAGTGACAACTGGAAAAAGATCAGCATGCGCGAATGCAAGAAAGATTTCACAGAGGGAAGCGACAACTGGAGGAAGAATAGCACGTGCATGGGAGAAAAACCTAGTGTAAGAAGGGTTAGGGTTTTGGTAATATTCTTTAAGTGGCTAAAGAGATCGCAATTTATAAATATAGATACAAAAGTATCATATGTGTGTGGTTGTTGTTGTTGGTTTTATGTTAGTTTTTATGAAGATTGTGATTGTTATTGAGCGATTTTCCCAGTATTGTTGTTGGAGATACATGAGGGGTTTGACTTGTATGAACCAAGTTTTGTAAGTTGTTGAGAAAGAAATACATGAGGGAAGGTAGATATGATTATTAGACCGCATGATGCAGAGCCTGGTGCAATCTAGTTCGCCTCACATAGATCTTACCCACTTTTGCTGAGAACTGTAAGCTCACGACACAGGAAGATAAAGAACTACAATAATAAAAAAGCCAAGAGCCAAATCTTTGTGGGCGTAGCCCAAGAGGGGTGAACCATGGTAACATCTATGTAATTTGTTGAATGTTTGCATATCTTTAACTTCTTTCAAGAAATAGATGACTACGATTGATGAATAACCAATCACATTATTAGAATTGGTTTATATTTTGAGTTATATGCATGCGATTCCTAGGAACAAGTAGATTATTGTAATAGCTTGCAGAACAGGTCCCTAATCAAGAAATCCTTTATCTCCTACTCTTTCCTAGGCTCTAAACACCTGATTCTTACAGTCAACCATCCTTATCTATCTCGAATGAGACTGCACAGTACCTTCCGAGCACTGCGCTGCCTTCTGGTTTACCAGAAGGGACGATAGTTAGAGGCTTTGTTGGAACCTCGAATGACATGAACCCTGGGTCAATAACTCAGATAACTTGAGAAGGGAGTAAATTAAAACCAACAAATGGTTCTATTTCCATATTAAGAGGAATGATATAGGACTGGGTAGATGATATAGAGTGGACAAGAACCATCAAAGAAGCAATGAGTCATTAGAAGGGAATGTGGAGACCTTGGAACCCCACAAGAGAAGAAATCAAGGGTTGGTTGAAAACTAAAGAGCTATAATTTGCACACAAAGACAATAGAAACCCTAGAATCACACCATGTAGATACCTGGATAAATACATGTTTTACACGAAATATTTTTCTATGATTTCCCGTATCTACTACAGGAGTGGATCTTAAGGTTAACGGATAATCACTCGATGAACCGGATTCGACAACTAGATTGGACTCTAGTACAAATTCAGCAGCTACAGGAGGTGAACAACAAATTCACCCACACAGTAGACTTTTGGCTTGACAGTATTTGTGAAGCATTCATCACAGAGTTTGTGGTAGACACAACAAAGTCATATAGTGCAACCAAGCAAGAATTTTTACGAGGACCTAAAGGAAGGTACATTCGATCCATGTATACTTCTATCAAGATATTGCTATATAACAAAGGTGTAATGACAATGGAATCAGACAGTTAGACTTCCTTTCACACATGGGGGAAGGGGTGAAGAACTAATAGAAAGAGGAGGAATGGAAGGAGGGAAGGATAAAGAGAAGAAGGAGGAGGAACCCTTGGACCTGATCTTGATGGATGACAACTAGCTCAAGTGGATCTTGGCGTCATCAGGAACAATTCATAGTGGATCACCCTACCAATATAAGATAAACACCAAGAAGAGAGACATAGCCAAAAGGGAGGGCTTGGCAAGTGATGAGGAAGAGGTAGAGGATCTTCGGGCTATGGAGAAGATTGAGGAAATCCTGTGTGCCACCTATGAGAGGAAAACAAGAGACCCAGGAACGGGAGGAAAAGACAACCACCCCTTTCGTATCAATGTCAGTGTGGAACCCATAAACCCATGTGCGACCAATACACCACAGAGAAAACCACCATTTAGGCAACCAAAGTTTAGAGGAAGTTCGACAGCAGGAAGAACATCTACACAAGGAGCGACAACTGGAGGAGCCAGTTCAGGTAATCTTAGTCAAGTATCCACACAGTGCAGAGGAGGAAGTAGCTCAGTACTCAGAATGGCAGGACACAACCCTACTATCAGATTACCAGATTTTTTAGGAGAAGTAGTAGAAGACCCTGAGAAACATCTATTCATTTGTGCTAAGATCTGGGAAGAAAATCAGATCACTGATGACAACACCAAAATTGCATAGCTAGTGATCATGCTAAGAGACTGCGCACTAGACTAGTACATGAGTCTAGACACAAACAATGCTCCTGGGACAACGAGAACACTGGACAACATTAAGAAACTAATAATTAATGAGTTCCAGAAGCCAAGCTCAGAGGATATGTATATGAACGAGATGATTGAGATAAGACAGAAACTAGGAGAATCGATATGGGAGATTGATCAAAGAGTTTCATACACAAGCATAGGCTCTACAAGAAGCCTTGCAATTGGAAGAGAACCAGTACCAGCAGATGGACCTGACTATCGAAGAACTGAAAGAGGATCTAAAGAACTTAACATTTCAGCTGAACCAGAATAAGAACAAGGAAAAATGAGAAGTCGTTTGTTGTACCACATGCAGGACAGAAGGACACCACAAAAATGAATTTCCTACATTCGCGCAGTATATGGAAACAGGCATGCCAAACCCACTGCCACAGGGGGGATTATGGTGTGAAATATGCAAGAAATTGGGTCACGACCCTTACCATTGCATGATGATGCAGAAATACCAAACAGTCCCAATGAACTCATATTGCACATTTTGCAAGTCAGTTGGCCACGATGACAAAAACTGTCGAACTATGGAGCTGATGCAGGAAAGAACCTTAGACGCATACATTGTATAGGTAGAAATGATGACTAGGCAGGAAGCACCATAATTCACTCAATCCCCAACACCATACAAAACTGCGCAGTAGTAGTATAATACTACACAGTAACCTTATAATGACACACTGCCACAGAACAACCCAGCACAACCCTAATACAATACCGCACAGTATAATCAGGGACCACAATATAACACACCACAAGGTGATCATGCAACCTATAGAGGAGTAGGATGATCCATAGGAGGCTTCAAATGTGGAAGAGGACCAGTCACATGTCACAATTCATAGCAACCAGGACATTATGCACAGGAATTCCCACTACCACCAGCGACCTATATGTATTGTCATGTTTCGGACCACGATATAGAGGAATGTCCGACACTACTCGTAAAGATCCAAGAAAAAAGGAACCAAAATAACCAAAATGTTTAGTGGATTTCAGCTGAAGCAATGGATGATAGATGGAACATCAACATAGTCACTCGAGGAGGAACAAAAATAGGAAAGGACGTAGTCCGACAGGACCCAGTGCAGAACCAATGGGCAAAGAAGAACCCTGACCCCAAGAAGCAGTTCTATGCGCAAAAGGAAAAGGACATCTTTACAGAATCCCAACAAGAATTCCAGAAGGAGGACATAGCACTGACTGCGCAGCAGAACAAGGAAGCTCTGGAATATAACATGCCACCATCACTGGACCATACCAACAGAATACAGCCTAAGGAACATGTAAGTACTATCAAAGACTTTTTTCAAAGACACGTCAAAATGCTAAGTGATTCTTCATATATCAAAGTATTACAAAACATCTTAGATAAATGTAGTAGTGAGACGGAACAGAAGCCATAACTAAAAATTGTTAACCACATACACACAAGAAGAAGAACAAATAGAGAATCTAGAATCAATGCTAATATTGGGGATTTTAACATGGGAGATATTATACTAGATATAGGATCCGAAGTAAATGTAATACCAAAACCCACATGGAAAAGCATGGGGGAACCTATACTGGGATACTCAACTATTCAATTAAATCTAGCAAATCAACATAGAGTCCTACCAATAGGTAGACTGAAAGGAGTAACCGTAGATCTAGATGGGGTGCGCACTAAGGAAGACTTTGAAGTCATCAAAATAGTAGATGGTACAACACCTAACCCAACACTACTTGGTCTGGATTGGGTGTTCGACAACCAGGCCATAATTAACTTGAAAACCATAAAAATGTCATTTGAGTCAGAAGACTACAGAGTTATAGCCCCACTTGACCCATCAGAAGGTGAGAGGTTCATAGAACCCACTTGCCTAGATCTAGACAAAATTGGCCAATTGTACATAACAATTGCAAGCGATGTAGACTATATAAACCCAACTGCAAATGGGATACTCAATTGGTAGAACATTACTTCATGCACAACAGACTCAGACACTAGGTTGGAAAAATGGCATCAAAGACTACATGAAGTATCCACAAGAAGGTGTGCAAGAATAGACCGTGCAGTAAGATGTCTTGGTGCGGAAATCAGAGAACCACCCAGTTCTCACGGACTAAATGATTTGGAAACTTTCTTGACACAATACAAAGATGAAGTATTAGAGAACCAAAGACTATTAGCACTATATTTAGCACTAAAGGATACACCCGCAAGATGGTGGGGTGCGCACAAAGAGACTATCACAGATTGGTACCAATGCAAACGATTACTGCACATAAGGTTCGGTGCAGAACAGATATGGAACAACTGATAAAAATATGATGGACTAGGAATGCCATCAGAACACTTGGAGGTGTGTAAAACACTATGGAAAATGATGCCACTAGAAGAATGGTCTCACCACTTCAGTCATACTTTAGAAGGCATACCAGTGAATTGGTTTATAGACCAAGAAATGAAAAAAGGAACCAAGACATGGGCGACACTCCAACACAACCTTACAGTCACTTTCTCATTCGAGCATGAGAACCCCAACATAGACATAGCCCTGAAATGGATCAGAGATGTCATATTCATAACATAATCAAAAGTAGTAGTTATCACAGAGGTGCAGTAGTGGAATAAACAGATAGTCAAGGAACTGTTGTCATGCTACCAGGTATAGGAAGAAGCACCAGATGAGGATGATCTGTGCGATATTCAGATCGAAGAAGTTGAAGGTGAGAGAGAGGTGGAAGGACCACCCTTAGAATCAGAGATCATCTCTGCACCAATCAAGATCAAGAAGGTTAACATAGGGACCGTCGAGCATCCCAAAATGGCCATCATTCGAGATTATTGGGATGAACAGACACTAGAAAGAATCACATAATTGTTGCATGAATACAGTGGCCTTTTTCCCACAACCTTTACAGAGATGAAAGGAATAGCTGGAGAATTAGGAGAAATGAAGATACCACTCAGAACTAATGCAAGACCCATTAAACAAAGACCATATAGACTGAAACCCATCTAAAAAAAAAATTCAAAGATGAGATCAATAGGATGCTCAAGGCCGGCATCATTGAAATAGTCGGAGAATCAGAATGGATAAGCCCGATGGTAGTACAGGACAAGAAACAAGGAAGAGGGATCAGGATATGAGTTGACCTGAGGAACTTTAACAATGCCTGCTTACACGACCCATTCCCCACACCATTAATGGATGAGGTACTCAAGAATGTAGGTGGACATGAAGCCTATTCATTCACCGATGGATTCTCAGGATATCATCAGATCAAGATAACACAAGAGGATAGGCACAAGACCACATTTGTGACAGAATGGGGATCTTATCAGTACACAGTCATGCCATTCGGATTGAAGAATGCATCTGCAATATTCTCCAGAGTGGTCATCGCAGCATTTAAGGAGTTCATCCACCAATTTCTCGAAGTCTACCTGGATGATTGGATGGTTTATAGCCTGTTAAAAAACCATGTGGAAGTTTTACGTCTGATATTAGAATGATGAAGACAGTGCCAGATATCACTGAATATCAAGAAATGCATATTTGGAACACCATTTGGGATACTACTGGGACACATAGTATGCAAACAGGTTTTATTAACAGATCCAGCCAAAATCATAGTCATTGTTAACCTACTAGCACCAAAAACAGTCCACCAACTAGGAGCATTAGGACATACAAGATACTACAGGAAATTCATCAAAGGCTACGCACAGATTACAATGCCTATGGAAAAACTGTTAAGGAAGGATACCAAGTATCAATGGAACGACGAGTGCCAACATGGTATGGATACCCTAAAGGAAAATATGGTCACGGCACCAATATTGGTATTTCCAGACTGGGAGAAGACATTCCATGTACATGTAGATGCATCAGCAATAGCACTTGGAGCTATTTTAATGCAACTAGGAGTAGGAGACTTGGATCACCTGATAGTGTTCGCAAGCAGGAAATTATCATACTTAAAACAAAATTATAACACGACGGAAAGAGAAGGCTTATCTATGGTTTACGCACTACAGAAATACAAACATTACCTATTGGGAAACCAATTTAAGATGTTTACAGATCACTCAGCCCTGAAATACCTAGTTAACAAGCCAATGTTGGGGGGGAGAATTTGTCGATGGTTACTTCTATTTCAAGAATTGTACTTCGAGGTAATAGTCAAACCTGGGAAACTGAATGCAGGGCCTGACCACTTATCAAGGGTCACAAATGGATAGGAACCAACGAATTTGGAAGACAACTTTTCAGATGCACAACTCTTCTCAGTACAGATTGCTGATGATTATTTTGCAGACATTATCCAGTACTTAAGCACAAGTACTACACCATAGGGATAAATCACTACGTAGAAAAAGAAACTGGTAGTCCGCACAACTGATTATCAATTTATCACAGGTCATCTATACAAAATGGGTGTAGATAGAATCTTACAATGATACGTACTAGACCACGAATGACCAAGAATTTTAGCAAAATCCCACAAAGGAATAGCAGGAGGGAATTATATAGTAAAAGCTACTGTGTAGAAGGTAATACGTGTAGGATTATGGTGGCAAATGATCCACCGAGACTCGAAAGAATATTTTCAGCAATGTAATGTCTGTCAACAGGTCGATAGACCCAACAAAAGGGGCAAGATGCCACTACGACCACAAGTGACACTTCAGGCATTTGACAAATGGGAAATAGACTTTGTGGGACCCTTTAACCCACCCACCAAGAGAACAGGGGAGAGATACATTATCACCATGAGGAAATACTTAATGGGATGGGCAGAAGCTGCACCAGTAAAAGATTGCAGCGTAGAGACAACTGCCCACTTTATTTTCGAACAGGTAATTACTAGATTTGGGTGCCCAAGATTTTTGATGAGTGACCAAGGAATGCACTTCATCAAAAAAACCATCCGATTGATTCTTGAAGAGTTCAAAGTTCATCCCCAAAAAATCACACTGTATCACCGACGGGCTAATGGCATGGTACAAGCCTTCAATAAAATTCTAGAGAACGCCTTGACGAAGATATGTAACGTCAACAGGGACGATTTGTATCTCAAGGTATCAATAGTACTATGGGCATATAGAACCACATGCAAAATGTTGCAAGTCACACACCATTCAAACTGGTCTATGGTCAAGAAGTGGTAGTACAATTAGAATTTCTAATACCTAGTCTACGTGTAGCAGCTATCACACAAATGACAGAATGAGGCGCAGTCCAGGAATGACTGGATCAATTGTTATCAATGGAGGAAGACCGAATCTTGGCAGGATTCCATCAACAAGTACAGAAAGTGAGAGACAAAGCATGGAACGATTTCCACATCAAGAGAAAGATGTTCAAGGAAGGAGATATAGTATTTCTCTACAACAGTAAAGCACTGTAGCACCCAAGGAAGATAAGGATGCATTGGCTAGGATCATATGAGGTAAAATTTGTCACGGATGGAGGAGTTGTATAGTTGAAAGATATATCAGGAAAATACCTCAAAGGAATGATCAATGAGAGCCGACTGAAGCTATACAAATATAGTTGACTACCCACTGTGCAGTACACCACGCAGTAAAAAAAAAGAAAGAAGAGAGCCTAAAAATAGCGCACGACATGATGGACAAGCTGCATATGAAACACAAAACTAGTGAGGGAAAAGACAATGGCCATATCGGAAAGGAAAACAAGAGGGAAAAGGAAAGTCAGCAAAATCACACTAACAGGACAACATGAGGCATAATTAAAGCAAGGAAAGGATGGATGGGATGTCGCACTAAATGCACCAATTAGGGATGGCAAAGTAGCCATAAGGGGAAGTATGAAACTATCGCTAGTGCATTGAACCCACACTTAGGGTGAATTAATCTCACAAAGTAGGAGGTTCCCTCAACAATCTTCATGGCACACCCATACAACACATGAGAACAGAAAGAGTTAGTCTATTCACAAAAGAAGAACAGAGAAAGAGAAATAGCATCCCAAACGCATAGAGCGGGATCACAAAGCTTATGTGAGCTATTTGAACCAAACAAACCTCCGAAAGACACTAGTATGGCACCACCAAAGCTCATAGAACCAATCCAGATAGTCAGACCAACTATGGTTCAAACTAGGTCACGAGGAACACTGGAAGAAAACTAGCAGAAGCCACCGGAGATTGTTGATATTAACGAAATCTCATCATCGAATGATGTCCCAGTCGAATCAACACCGATTCAGGAAGATATCCCGCAACCCCAAGAGGAAACTATGAAAGAGGATATGTCGGCAACAGCGTAGGAGCTTCAGAATCAAGTAGTAGGAACTCATCAGGAAGGACAGCCAGAAAATGTCGAAGCATCCATGGAACTAAACAGAAGCACACAGAATCTAGAAGTAGAGCTCCAACTAGATGTTCCACAAATACCCATCCTAGACTTTTCTTTTTCGGATGAGCCGATTGGCGAAATAGGTAAATATTGGGAAGAATGGATGGCGAAGGAGAAACCGAAAGCTATTGGAACTTCAAACCAACCAACATGGCTGAAAGGCAGGATTAAAATACTGAGCTCTCCTCGAAAGAAACCAACTACAGAGAATGTGCTACCTCGTGCACTAGAAGGCATACGGGTGGATTCACAACTATTGGTTCACGTCGGGAAGATCAAGTTTTTTGACCATGATGTAGTATATGAAAGAAAATATCCATAGCTTGCACCGCAATTCTTTTTAGAGACAATAGCCATGAACCCTCTCGAAGGAACTATCACTAAGCCACGCAAGTGGGAAACCGAACTGGACAGAACCAAAATCCTAGGATTGTTGAAGATACCACACTTTGGCAGAGGCCAATATGCATCGGCATACATCAAACAACTGTTAGCAGTTACGCATGGAGGGGATGTATGGCTAGACAAACTCGTCCCCATAACTATTGAACTTATTACGCAGATTACAGGACTACCCATCTGGGGTATGGATCCCACGCTGATATTGGACGACAAGTCCAAGGAAAAAGCATTGGTAGAAGAAATGAAGAAGAAATATGGCATCGACAGAGGAATGAGAGGCATTATAATTAAGTGAATTAATGATTCTGTGACACAACTGGGAGAAAAGATCTTAGCATGAAAAATACTAAGAAAATGCCGTAAAGATTAAGTACCAGTAGGAGTTATCGCAGTTGCAGCTCAGTGAGCAGAAGGGACCTTCATGAGCTGGGCGCCATATCTGTTAGTCTTGTTCCAAATTGACTGTAAATACGTGCAAGAAGCAGGTACAAAATTTCACTACTCATGGGTTCTTACTCTCATCGATTTCATGGGATGGAAAGAACCGGACTACGTCATCTTATGTACCACACCACAACTAGGAGGAGTGAGATATCACGTCCTGAAATCCATGCCCCTAGCCAAGCATAAGAAGGGAAATGGAATTATATTTGAAGGTTACCTACGGGAAATATAGGAAGCAATCAACCGAGCATGGAGGATAACACCAGAGACTATCGCACGATTCGGGGGCATCGCCAATTTTTGGGCTAGACAACAAGCCATGTGGATATAACCTAGACAAGACCCACATAAACAGTGGGTACATATGCGTTATTGCGTCACCGAGGGAGACATCGATATGATCATCCATGAGTGGTCAGATGATCTGAAAATGAAAAAAACTTGTATTCTTGAAAATATATGAAAGTTTTAATTCAAGTGTTCTTATGAAAATGGATCAACTTTGCAAACACAACTTTTATAGAAATAATATATTCAAGATGCATATAAACATCAACAAATAACAGTGAACAGAAAACACATAACACAACAAATGATAAAGAAGTTCACCCCTCTCTTGGGCTACATCTCCTGGTCCAACTTCCAATGGATCTTTTGTATTATTTTCTCAAAGTGCTAAAATATGTGCTTTACAATGCTCAAAATTCCAAATAGATGGCTCTAATGGCTTCAGAACGTCCAAAAACCCCTAGCTGAGCTTTTTCGGCACCTCGTTTGGCCAAACATTGAAGAAGATAGGCTTCCTGGAAGTTCCCCTTCAAAATTGTTGTCTCTAGATCACCAAAATGCACCCTTGCCTCCTCAACCTAGCCCCCACATGCATTTATGTGTTAAAACTCAGCACCAGGAGCAACCGCACAAACGATGCGAACTGTAGGACGATTACGCGCCTAGCCCCTAACCATCAAGTTAGTGGTCACATGGGCCACCATATGACTGTGCGCATATATATAAAGGGCCACATTTTAAGACCATATGGTAACAGGCTAGAGGCATGCACCGGTGGTTCTATTGTATACACATGTGACCACGCCCATTTGAAAACTATTCAAACTTAAATAATTTTTAAAAGGTATAATGTTAAGAACCATGTGGGTGGCGTGCTGGTTGGGAGGCCCTTCCCAAATATTTTCCCCTGCCTTGAGGTCACGAGGTCGAATCCGGCCAACAACATAAATTTTAAACCAACGCTAGGGTGACACGTGGTGACCATTGATTGGGCCACGTGTCAGCATTCCATTCACCACCATTTCCATGTTTCATATGCCAACTCATCCACATGACTACCAACCAACACCTGCCACATGTTGTACAACCCTACCATGTGTCGTATGGCTCTGCCATGTGTCGTACGGTCTGCCACGATCTGTAATATATTCTGGGGAGAAATAATCTATAGAAGGAATCTGAACATGTTCTCCTTGATCATCATTCAAAGGAGGCCCATACAATTTCAAATTATCAACATTAACAATTGCATACCTTTGCATATAACAAGGCAAATCTAAATGGAAGGCATTGTTACCAATCTTGTCAAGAATCTTGAAAGGACCATATCGAATTGGTTTCAGTTTTTTACCTTCTCCTTTAAGCCTCTCCTTACTAATGTAAAGCCAAAATTCATCTCCAACTTGGAAACTGTGATCAACACGATGCTTGTTATGTCTTGTCTTGTACTTGGCTTGACTCTTTTCCAACTGCTCTTGTACCATTTGATGTATCCACTGAATTTGTTCAATGAACTTTTTTACCCTATCAATGTCATATTTACCATCAATAGCAATATCCTTCCCAAAGATAAAATCTAAAGGAGATTTGGGAAAATAGCCAAAACATGCTTCAAATGGCGATGTTTGAGTTGAAGAGTGCTTAGCTCGATTGTAAGCATGTTGAATGTAGTGTAAATGCTCATCCCAAAGTTTAGGATGCTTGCTGCAATAACCATGAAGAAGATGTACCACTATTATATTTACCACTTCTGTCTGACCATCGGTTTGCGGATGAAAAGTTGTGCTCTTTTTCAGTTAAGTGTCCATGAGTGCCCATAAACTCGACCAAAATCTCCCAATAAATCGAGAATATCGATCAGAAATAATGGATTTAGGCAATCCAAAATGTACCCAAACATTTTGAAAGAACATTTGTGCCATTTGCTCAGCTGTAACCTACTTCTTACAAGGCATCAAAATACACATTTTGCAAAATCGATCAACCACAACATAAAGATAATCATGATTTCTTTTAGACATAGGTAGACCTCCTACAAAGTCCATAGAAATACTTTCCCAAGGACGAGAAGGAACCGGAAGTGGAGTATACAAACCCAACTTTCAATTGCTAGGTTTTCTTGTGGCACATAACGAACATCCTCGAAGATATCTTGAAACACTTTCATTCATTGTAGGCCAATAGCAGTACCTTTGCAAATTAGCCACTGTCTTACCTACACCAAAGTGACCATCAATAAGAGAAGAATGGGCTTCTCTTATTATGTTGATTCGTTCACCCTGTGGAATACATAGCTTTCCAAGATGATACAAAAGATTATTATGCACATGGTAATCCAATTCCTCAACATGGTTAGAATGACACAAAGTCTCATATACTTCTTTAAAATCGACATCTAAAGCATATTGCTCAACATAACTCTCATGCATGATAGGACTATGCTTAAAAATAACTGAAGCACTAATAATAGGCCTTGAAAGAATATCAGCAACTTCGTTATAAATGCCCTTCTTATACCTTATGACCAAGTGGAATTGTTGTAGAAATCCCATCCATCTGAAGTGCCTTGCTTGTTGTAGCTTTGTTTGTGATTATAAGTATTGCAGTGGTTGATGATCTGTGTGGACAATGGTTTCTTTCCCCAACAAATAATGTTTCCATTTTTTCACACTTTGCACCAATGCATACAACTCCTTATCATAAGTAGGATAGTTAATCACGACACCATTAAAAGTTTCAGAATGAAAACAAATGGGCTTACCATGTTGTAACAAAACTACTCCCATTGCATAATTGCTTGCATCAGTTTGGATTTCAAAAGGTTGTCTCAAATTCAAAAGTGCAAGAATTGGCATTGAACTGATCTTCTTTTTCAAAGTATCAAAAGCCTTTTGTTGCTTTCCTCCCCATTGAAAAATTTGCTCGACACTTGTCACTGCATGTAATGGAGCTGCAATGGAAGAAAAGTTAGAATAAACTTTCTCCAATATTGGGTTGCTCCCAAAAAACTTCTTACCTCTGTCACATTGTTGGTCTTGGGCCATTCCAATATGAATTTGACCTTGGAGGGATCAATTTTCAATTCGCCTCCACCAACAATATGCCCCAATTAAATAAGTGAAGTTTTTCCAAACTCATATTTGGACATCTTCAAAAACAACTTTTCCTTTCTCAAAACATCCAAAACTTGTTTCACATGCTTAACATGCTCTTCACGAGATTTGCTAAAGATCAAATTGTCATCCAATTAGACAATAACACAATCATCAAGAAAAGGCCTTAAGACATCATCCATAACTCTCATGAAAGTAGCAAGTTCATTGCAAAGTCCAAATGGCATTACCATCCACTCAAACAAACCTTGCTTTGTTTTGAATGTTGTCTTCCATGTGTCTCCTTCAACAATCCTGATTTGATGATATTCGCTTCTCAAATACAACTTAGTAAAATACTTAGCATCTTTCAATTGATCAAGCAAATCATCAATTCTAGGAAGAGGATAGAGATTATTTACCGTAATCTTGTTCAAAGCCCTGAAATCAACACACATATGCCATGTACCATCTTTCTTTGGCACTAACACAATTGGAGATCCACATGGCGATGTGCTTGGCACAATGACCCCTTTTTCAAGCAACTCTTGGATTTGTTTTTTGATTTCAGCATTCTCCATGACTGACATCCTGTACATACCAATGTTTGGAAGAGGAAAATCTTGCTGCAATTGAATTTCATGTTGGATACCCCTTTTTGGAGGTAATCCCTTTGGTTCCTGAAACATCTCATCATATTGATTAACAACTTCATATAGATCAGATTTCAACTTTTCATCACAACCTTGGAAAACTTCGTTTTCAATATCATCTTTGGGCTTAATCATTAAGAGAACAAAATTCTTGCTAGCATTGACTAATCTCTTTATTTGTCCCACATTTACAAGTGACAAATTCATCTTCTTTGTATGGGCTCTAACAATGTACTCAACTCCATTTTTAAACAAGTGATACTTATTCTCATGACGATGGAAATTGGCTTTTCTATCATATAAATATGGGCTTCCCAACACAATACCACATATATCCAAAGGAATAAAATCAAGCTCTACCTCATCTATAAAATTTGTCGTGATAGCAAACCTAAGTTTACACCTTTTTTTCACCTGTAATTTAGCATTATCACATATCCAACCAAGAGGGTATGGTTTAATATGTGGAATTGTTTCCAATTTTAATTTCTTAACAATGTATTTAGATATAAGATTTACTTGAGATCCAGTGTCAAATAGAGTATCTATCTTGGTATGCTTTGAAACAACCCTTATGTGAAAAAGTTTTATTCTTTCTTTTTCTTGTCGAGTTACAATGAGATCACTGTTACTTGAAGAACTAGTACTTGCTACAGAACGATTACCTTGATAACCCATGGTTGTAATCTTTGTTTCATCACCCGAATCAGAACCTACATCATGTTGTATGGTTGCAGCAGTCTTTGACTTCCTTTTGTTGCCAAACGTTTTGGGTCTTCTTTCAGGATGAAGTTTCCAAAAATGGTCTTCATTATGGCCATCTTTTGAACAATGTTTGCATGTAAATTTTTCTCCCTCTTTCTTAACAACATCATTATTTTTGCCATTTCCCTTGAACTTCCTCTTTCCTTTGTCTCCATGACTGAAAGGATTCTTGTTACCCTCATGAGTTTCTTTCCTTCCTCTTGCTTCCAAATGAGTGGACTAAACACAAACTTCATCTAGATTTGAAGGATTAAACATGAGTATTGTATGTCTCAAATAACTATGTAAAGCTCCAATGTATTTGAGTAAAGTTTCTTGAGAAGACAAGTCTACTCCCAAAACCAAAGATATTCTCCTAAATTCTTGAGTAAAGGTTTTCACATTTTGTCCTTTAGCTTGTCTAAAATTTTGCCAATCCATAGTAGTTTTTTGCATATATGCCAATGGGTTAAATTTTTTTTTAATTACAACAATAAAATCATTCCAAGAGGTTAAAATTTTACCATGTTTCTTCATGTCCTCTTGAGTCTTGGCTTCCCACCAAATGAGTGCTGCACTATCCAATCTTAAAGAAGCAAACTGAATCTTAGTTTCATCATCTTGATTTTTTTTATCCTACAATACACCTTAATCTGACGAATCCAATTATCTAATTTCTTAGCATTCACTTCTCCATTATACATTGGCAATTCGAATTTAATATCAAGATTTAACAAAGGAATTTGTGAAGGAGTTTTACCATGTCCTTTTGGAGAATTTGGAAGAGGTCTTGAACTGGTAGAAGAAGAAGAAGGAGGAGGAGGTGAGGGTGGTGGAGAAGCACCATTCCCTCCATTTCCATTTGGAGTTTTATCACCACTGTCTCCCTTGTGCTTTGAAGGGTTGGAGCCTTCACCTTGCAACCTTGTATTCCTTTCTTCCATCAAGAGTTTCATCATTTATCTCATTTCCATGAAATCCTTTTTGAGATCTTCATCTTCTGTAGGAATATGTTCATGACTCTCTTCATGAGCCATACTTGGGGAATGCCTCCTTGAAGCTTGCGGTGATGATATAATCTTTCTTCTTGAAGGATGAGAACTTGGCTCTACAAGTTGACCTTCTCCTCTTGTGAGTTTCAACCTTATGAGCATCAGAAAACAAAAGACTTGCAAATAATCAAGTCTTCAAAAACCTATGCTCTGATACCAACTTGATCTGAAAATGAAAAAAACTTGTATTCTTGAAAATATTTGCAAGTTTTAATTCAAGCGTTCTTATGAAAATGGATCAATTTTGCAAACAAAAATCTTATAGAAATAATATATTCAAGATGCATATAAACAATAGAAAATAACATTGAACAAAAAACACATAACACAACAAATGATAAAGGAGTTCACCCCTCTCTTGGGCTACATCTCCTGGTCCAGCTTCCAATGGATCTTTTGTATTATTTGCTCAAAGTGATAAAATATGTACTTTACAATACTCAAATTCCAAATAGATGGCTCCAATGGCTTCAAAACGTCCAAAAACCCCTTTCCGGGCTTTTTCGGCACCTCGTTTGGCCAAAAATTGAAGAAGATAGGATTCCTGGAAGTTCCCCTTCAAACTTGTTGTCTCTGGATCACCAAAATGCACCCTTGTATCCTCAACCTAGCCCCCACATGCATTAATGTGTTAAAACTTAGCACCGGGAGCAACCGCACAAACAGTGCGAACTGTAGGATGGCTATGCGCCTAGCCCCTAACCATCAAGTTTGTGGGCACATGGGTCACCATATGACCACGCGCATATATATAAAGGGCCACATTTTAAAACCATATGGTAACGGGTCGGAGGAGCACATCGGTGGTTCTATTGTATACACATATGACTGGGGGCCGGAGCTAAGCCCCGACCCGGACCGCGCCCATTTCAAAATTATTCAAACTTAAATAATTTTTAAAAGGTATAATGTTAAGAACCATGTGGGTGGCGCGCCGGTTGGGCAGCCCTTCCCAAAGATTTTCCCCTTCTCAGAGGTCACGGGGTCGAATCTGGCCAACAACATAAATTTTAAATCAACGCCAGGGTGACACGTGGTAGCCATTGATTGGGCCATGTGTCAGCATTCCATTCACCACCATTTCCATGTGTCATACACCAAATCATCCACATGACTGCCAACCAACACCTGCCACATGTCATACGGCTCTGCCACATGTCATACAGTCTGCCATGTCAGCATCCGTATGGACTGTATGGACTGTACAGTCAACACATTTTTTTTTTGCTTGTTTGTCGATTTGAACAGAACGCGATATCTCTCTCATATGACATTAGTTTGAACCCAAACAAGTTGTGTTGGGTTCATGACGATGAGGCCTATGCTCTCGTTCGATTTGAAGCAATTCCAAGCACTTTGAATTTTTTAGCAAAATTTGATCCCCTAGATCATCGGATGAATGGAATATCCCAACCATACCTAGAGAAGTACCAGGAAAAAAATTAGAAGGAGGGGCTTCGTAGCCTAAAACACAACCTCCACAAGTCCCAGTACCCAAGAAACCAAGAACGAGCCAAATCAAGCTGACCCAGACAAAGGGCGGCTCAGAGCAGCCAGGGACCCAAAAAGGGAAAACAAAAGCCACTCAGCCAACCAATGAACAATAGAACCCAGCTGAGGGAGCACATAAAACTATGGCAAACCCCATCACATAGAAACCAGTGGGAGCTAAGAGACCAGGGGCACAGGAAACAGGTGTGTGCAATAAATCAAAGGCATAATGACCACCACCAGAATACACAATCACAGAGGATGATGGCGAGATGATTTCCATAATGGTCCAGGATTGTCTCGTAGAGGAATTTGATCATGCAGTGCACCACATGGATAAACTGCAGAAGGAGCTGGCATAAATGGGGAAACTCCTAAAGAAATTCAGAGAAGCCCAGATTACAAGTAGCAGTAGAGGCATAGAGCCATCGAGTGCACGAATCACAGAATGAAGGGAGGTAGGAGAACGTGACTCAGTTCTTCCAAAACCACATTCCACGGTTTACATAAAGCTAAGCATGCTATGAATGGATGATATTGTGGGACAGACACCACTAAAGGATTTGGATCAGATCCAATTGGTCCTAACATGGATGCCAGCAAAGATCTTCTACCAATTGCAGGTTAGCATCGACCATGAGATACAGTCTTGAGCACATCAAAACATGGTCAAGCTACAACAATCAAAAAAGAAGAAGGAAACAATGGAAAGAGTTTGTGCGCAGGTAAAATCTGAAACACGAGAGGAAAAGGAACACAGGAATGAGTTGGAACGCACAGTGGAAGACATTTTTGGGAAACTTCCAACTATTGCACAAGGAAGTGAACTCCCAATGGTAGAAAAGATCGATCAGATTTCCCAGGCAATTGATCAATATCAGAAGGAGATCGAGATTCTTCGTGGACATATTATACCAACCACTCCACCAACAGTGAAGGAGCAGAGGAATAAGGAAGCAACGGTGCAACTACGGGAGCTAGAAAAACAGGTCAGCACAGCAGTCGACTTGCTGGATAAAACAACGCAACTCTGGAAAAAGTTGGATGAGGGCCCACAGGTCCAACAATGGGACAAGGAGGAGGAAATGATCAATGCAACAATCCAAGAATCCAAGCATCAACAAAAAACCATCCCATTCCCAGAACGGGTCAAGGGGACACAAGAGTTAAAGAAGTTACATGCAAAACTTCTCACTACGCAAAGACGGAAACATGAGTGTCAGGCTCAAATAGAACCGTTGCAGGAATGGATAGTAGCAATGCTGGAGCAGGTAGAAGAAGCCAAAAAATAGTCAACATAGACTCAATTGGAATGTGCAGGACTTATAAGTGAAGAAGTAGCAACGTAAACAGTCGATATTATCAAGGAGAAAACCATGCAGGCACTAAAAAAAGAAGCAGAATTGCAAGAGAAGTTCCAGACGATCATTAGGGAGATCAAGGAAGCACAATGCAATTAAGTGACTCAGGATGAGTCACATGTCAGTGTTGGGGTCCTGTTGGCACCAAGACAAAGTGGAAAGAAGGATGATCATGGGCAAGAAAGCGTGCAGGAAACTGAAGTGATAACTGGCAAAAGATCAACACACGTGAATGCAAGAAAGCAGGCACAGACGGAAGTGACAGCTGGAGGAAGAACAACAGGCATATGGGATAAAAACCTAGCGTAAGAAGGGTTAGGGTATTGGTAATATTCTGTAAGTGGCTAAAGAGCCTGGAATTTATAAATATAGATACGAAAGTATCATATGTGTGTGGTTGTTGTTGTTGGTTTTATGTTAGTTTTTATGAAGATTGCGATTGTTATTGAGTGATTTTCCCAGTATTGTTGTTGGCGAAAAGTGAGGGGTTTGACTTGTATGAACCGTGTTTTGTAATATGTTGAGAAAGAAAGATATTAGGGAAGGTATATCTGAGGATTAGACCAAACGCTGTAGATCCTGGTGTGATCTAGTTCACCTCACATAGATCTTACCCACTTTTGCGGAGAACTGTAAGCGCGCGGCGTAGGAATATCAAGAACTAAAATAATAAAAGAGCCAAGAGACAAATCTTTGTGGATGTAGCTCAGGAGGGGTGAACCACAGTAACATCTGTGTAATGTGTTGAATTTTTTCATATCTTTAACTTCTTTCAAGCAATAGATGACTACGATTGATGAATAACCAACCGTGTTATTAGAATTTGTTTATATTTTGAGTTATATGCATGTGATTCCTAGGAACAAGTAGATTACTATAATAGCTCATAGAACAGGGCCCTAATAAAGAAACCCTTTATCTGCTACTCTGTCCTAGGCTATAAACACCTGAGTCTTATAGTCAACCATCCTTAGCTATCTCGGGTGAGACTACGCAGTACCTTCCAGGAGTTGTGCTGCCTTTTGGTTTACTAGAAGGGCCGATAGTTAGAGGCTTTGCTGGAACCCCGAATGACATGAACCCTGGGTCAATAACTCAAATAACCTAAGAAGGGAGTTGATTAAAAACAACACGCAACTATGCTCACTATATATTCAAACATCTAAGCCATATATTCCTCAAGATCTCTAAGGGATCATTGATAAGCATTCCAAAGTATTTGAAGATATTCCCAAAGTTCTTCCATCCACTCGAAATGATGATCATGATATTCACCTAATTCTTGGGAGTATTCCTCCTAACATCAGGCCATACAAACACCCTTATGCCCAAAAGAGTGAAATTGAGCACATGGTTGAAGAAATGTTAGAGGATGGCATTATTAGACCTAGCCAAATTTCTTACTCTGCACCGGTGGTAATGGTATTCAAGAAATATGGCTCATGGCATATGTGTCTAGATTATAAAGAGCTCAACAAGATCACTATTAAAGATAAGTTTCCCATTCTCGTCATTTATGAATTGTTAGATGAACTACATGGAGCAGTCTATTTCACAAAGTTGGATCTTTATTCAGGGTATCATCATATTAGAATGAAGGAAAAAGATATCCCAAAAACAACATTTCGAACTCATGAAGGCCATTATGAATTTTTGGTCATGCTTTTTGGCCTTACAAATGCACCTTCCACATTCCAAGGGTTGATAAATTCCATTTTCAAGCCCTTCCTTCGAAAATTTGTGCTAGTATTTTTTTATGATATACTAATCTATAGCAAGTCTTGGGAGAATCATGTGTGACATGTTGAAAGGTGATACATCTACTAAAGGAGCAGCAACTATATGCCAAACCATCCAAATGTTTCTTTGGAGTGAAGGAGGTAGAGTATTTGGGTCATATTGTATCTCATGAAGGTGTCAAGGTAGACCCTAACAAGATTAAGGCCATGATGGACTGGTCAATTCCCAAAACATTGAATAATCTTAGAGGATTTTTGGCTTTGATAGGTTACTACCGCAGGTTTGTTTGGCACTATGGAAGAATAGCAGCACCTTTAATGACACTAACTAAGAAATATGCATTTTTATGGACTCCAGAGGAATCTAAAGATTTTGAACAACTTAAAGAGGTGATGTGCAAAGCTCTTGTCTTGACCACTCCAGACTTCACAAAAACCTTTATTGTGGAATGTGATGCCTCAGGAAATGGAATTAGTGTTGTCCTAATGCAAGAAGGAAGACCCATAGCTTTTGAAAGTCGACCACTCAAGAGAAAGGACTTACACAAATCCATTTATGAAAAGGAAATGGTGGAAATACTACATGTATTGAAGCAATGGCATCCTTACCTAATACGTAGGCACTTCAAGGTCAAAACAGATCATGATAGTATTATATACTTCTTGGAAAAAAGACTATCTTCAGAAGAACAACAAAAATGGGTAACCAAGATATTGGGTTATGATTTTGAAATCGTCTATAAAAAAGGGAAGAAAAATGTTGTGGAATATGCGCTCTCAAGAAAGGATGAATATGTTGAGGCCCTTCTATGTTCTATCTTGATCATCCAACCCGATTGGATAATATAAGCAAGTGATGAATGGAAGAATGGTGAAAAAGTGTGTACTCTCATTCAAAGGTTGCAGTGGGATTCCAGTCCATCAGATACATTTACATGGAAAAATGATACACTATGGTACAAAGATCATTTATATTTATGTAAGAACTCCTAACTCAAACAAAAGGTACTATTGGAATTGCACACCTCTCTAGTAGGAAGGAACTCGGGATTTTTGAAAACCTACCAGAGGGTCAAGAAGGATTTTTTTTTGGATGGCCTTAAAACTGATGTTCAAAGGTTTGTGACAGAATGTTTGATTTTCCAACAAAATAAGGTGGAAACAATTAAGACCCCAGGTATTTTACAACCATTAGCCATCCCAAGTCAACATTGGGAGGAGGTTTCCATGGATTTCATGATAGGGTTACCGAAGTTTGAAGGAAAGAGTGTCATCATGGTGATTGTTGATAGATTGACCAAGTACACACACTTTTGTGTGCTCTCTCATCCCTTCAAAGCCAATATAGTTTCCACCACATTCATGGATACAGTTCAAAATATACATGGCAACCCAAAGATTATTGTAAGTGACAGAGATCCCATCTTCACTGGACATTTTTGGACAATTTTTTTTCTTGTTTGGGTACTCAATTGACTCATAGCTCATCCTATCATCCTCAATCTGATGGACAAACCGAGATAGTGAACAAATTTCTGAAAGGCTACCTTCGTTTCTTTGTCTCTGATAAACAAACACAATGGTTCAAATGGTTACCCTTGACAGAATGGTGGTATAACACTTCCTTTCATACTGCAACAAAAATGACCCCATTTATGGCACTCTATGGATACCACCCTCCTTCCATCATTTATTCTCTAAAATAAAAATCTAAGGTTCAAGCAGTGGAAGATCACATCGAGCATCAACAACAAGTTCTCCAAATATTAAAGGACAACCTAACCATGGCAAAAAATCGCATGAAACAACAAGCAGATCAACATCGTAGTGAAAATAGTTTTGAAGTAGGGGATTGGATATTTTTAAGACTACAACCATACAAATATATATCCCTCAAGAAATCCTAGAAGGATAATAAATTATCAACAAAGGACTATGGCCCTTATAAAGTGTTGCAAAAGATTGGTACTATGGCATACAAATTGGAGTTGCCTACATCTTCACGAGTACACCCAATTTTCAATGTTTCATGCTTAAAGAAGGTTATATGTGACAAGATCCCAGTTCAAACTATATTTCCAGAACTTGACGAGGAAGGAAAAATCATATTGGAGCTGGAAGCCATCACTGACACAAGAATTCACCAGCTGAGGAACAGATCCATTTCAAAGTATCTCATTAAATGGAGGAAACTACCTATTGAAGATTCCACTTGGGAAGATGAGTCTTTTATACAGAAGCATATAGAGTTACTCAAGCATTGCAAACAACACTTGTCTCAATGGGAGGGGCATGTTAAGCCCTAAATAGTGGCTCATTACCCCTTAATTGGGGAATATTACATTAGTAATGTTATTTTATTTATGTTGCCTTTATTTCATTAGCTGTAATTATACCTCCTAGTCTCCTATATATACCAAGGAGACATTTTCATTTGGAATCATCTTGGAATTGTAAATTTATGTGGGCTTAAGGAGGTTTCCCCCTTGAAGAGGCTTATTATCTAAATTTCTCTCTTTTTCAAGGCATTGAGTACTTATTCTGAGGTTTTTCTATGATATATTGGTATTTGGTTCTTAACAATACACATGGTAGACAAGGGTAATCGATATCAATTTCAGGTTCTCCATAAGAGTTTACCCATACGAGGATGGGACCAAAAGGGTCTATCAAGGGTAGATTGACAAGAGGGACAAATCCTTCTTGAAAAGTGGTTCCTTATGGGTGTTTGATCAAAGGAGTAACAATAATTCCATATTTAGAGTGATTTTCCTGGTGGAGTTCCTCTTGAGGATGGTCTTTGGGTGAGTTGGGAGGTAAAGGTTTGTAATGTAGAGGAGGAAAACATTTCAACCTCTAAGACCTATGCAGGTCTTGATTGGCCAGGATTTAATTATGACAATGAAACTCCTAAGGCCAACTAAAGAAAGAAAACAACATGTGCTAATAAATCTAGGAATCAAGCAAACAAACCAAATCTTCTCACAATGCGCTCACTAGTTGGTGATGAAATCCAATATTGCAGGAACATGTGAGAAGAGGCGGGGGTAAGTGGGTGGATCAGTTACGTTGGTGGCCTATTTAATAGACTTACACCTTGGTACAAGATCCCCGATGGTCTATCCATGGGTTTCCCTCCAAGAAGCCCAAGTGACTTTGACCAACATCTAATCCAGGTACAACAAAGACTCCCCTTCATCATCACCTTGTGAAAAATCCATAAATATTATGGTAACTAAGGTCACCAACTTGCAGTTAGAATCTAGGTGGGTATAGCCAACAGTCAGGTCCGACAGTATGGGAAGAACATCAAGTCTGAAATTCCTCAAGAGGAATGACAACAAGAGGTCCGTAAAAATCTCTAGAGGACCCTGAACAGATTCAATATTCACGAAGTTCCGAGACCAAATGGAGACAACTAATTCTCAAGAAGAATCCCCAATATACTGTCATTCCATTACGTTTGGTTAATCCTCGGAGGGGTAATATTCATTGACCAACCGCATGTGACCTTGTGGTTAGCCGTTGTGTGAGAGGGGGTTCCCGACTATGCCTATATGAAAGTTGTATTTAAGTGCTCTTTAGTGTTCTATGTTTTTTTTTTTGTGGTATTGGACAGTTTACGCATGTCTCTTAGTCCAAAAGACCCTAAACCTAGACTATTGTTGGTGTTCTTAGAAAATAAAAGTCTATTAAATTTTATTAACGCATGTTCATTTAAAATTTTTTTTTTTTACTCAAGGGTTGTGTGGAAGTGAAACTCATGAGGTGAAAGGACTCGACTCCGAATAGGTGAAAAAGAATGAAATTTCAACAATTTTATTTTCAATGAATCCTATTTATGGGAGTGAGAAGAGTGCTTTTCTTTTTTCTTCTTATGTAGAAGAAAACCATAATGCATACCGATTCACTTTTGTTCTTGCAAATTAGAGAAAAGGACAATTTTCCAACCAAAGTTATTGAATGATTTTCAAAATTCCTAAAAAAACACAAACTGTTTCAACCATATTCTAAAGTATTCCAAATAAATAAAAAAATGGTTTTTCAAACTATATGAAAATTGAAACAAAATTCGTATTTAAACTCTTACTTTTGATCAACAATGTTTTGTAGTGAATGAAAAAGTCAGAATAAAGAACGAAACATGCAAAATTTAAGCACACAAAATTTTTCAAGTCTAGATAATAGTTGGAAGGGTTCTCCAAATGATTTAGGAAACAACAAGCATTCAAACTAATGAAAAAGATACCTTCATAATAAAATGAAATAATTTGCAAACAAATCTTCTCAAACAATTGTCAATAACCTTCTACTTAATTGAAGGGATTAGACTAGATGATTCTGGTTGTACCCATCAATCACATGATATGGGGAAAAGGAGAAGATACATTTTATAGATTTCAAAAGGATTTGAAGAAAAATCAATGAGACAGGCCTAAGACAGGTCTGGAGTGTTGGAGGAGACTAGTGGAAATGCATATGGATACATTTTTTTGAAAGGTATCTATCCAAAATAGGATTTCAAGAGGATGTTCACTCCCTAGAAAGGGATACAAAGAAACTTGGTCGTTCCCCAATGAGGAACAGGGCCACCAGAAGGTATGGTCTCTCCTGGTTAGGCTAGGAACAGAGATGGTAACTCCCCCAAGGAAGGAAAAGGGTGACCATAGGGTCTTGGGTCACTATATGCACACTGAGATGGTGTGACCGAAACTGAGAAAAGGAAAAAATATATATCTAGATGAGATCTATCAAATCCAAGGCAGAGGTTTTTCCGACTAAACTCTAGAAAGAGTATGACAAAGGATGGAAATCAGATCATGACACTTACATGGATGAATATATTAGAAATATAACACATAAAGAAGGAAGAAAAGTACATAGAGGGTGTTCCCCAGTATGGTCACCAATGTGTTGTAGGGATTTTGAGACCTACATGATTTGAGCTCCCTTAGGTTCTTCTTATACCGAAGACATAGATATGGATGTAATTTATGGGAGTTTCAAGAGATGATGGCTCAATGATTAGGGGGTTAATAAATATATAACACCAACTCCATTCCATTAAATTAGTTGAGACACCCTTTGTGCATCCTGGCCTTCAATCTATCATTTCCAAAAACCAATTATTTTTTACACTTGCCATGGAATTCCCCCTTCCCATGGTGTTCATGATCATTCCATTCCTCTAGTCCTAGGTAGCCTTCCCCCCAATGTTTTTCGTTATCTTCATCCCTTTTACCAAAAGAATGAAATTGATAAAATTGTTTAATAATTGCTTGAAGTTGTTGTTATTCCTAGTACCAACCCATATTCCTATCATGTGGTCATGGTACTCAATAAATAAGTCACCTGGTGCATGTTCCCCAACTTTCAGGCCCTAAACAAACTCACCATCAAATAAAATTTTCTCATTCTTGTCATTGATGACCTCTTGGATAAATTGAGTAATGCTCAATAGTTTACTAAACTTTATATCCATTTTTTATACCACCATATCTGTGTGAAAGAGGAAGACATTCCAAATACTTCTTTTAGAACTCGTGAGGGTCACTATGAGCTCTTCTTCATTCCATTTGATATATGTAATGCTCCCTCCAGTTTCCAAAGTCTCATGAATCATGTGTTTTATCCATTCATTTTTCATTTTGTCATAGTTATTTTTTATGATATTCTCATCTATAGAAAAACTTGGGAATCCCATCTTTCCCATGTGGATCAAGTTCTCCATCTACTCTCTCAGCACAAATGTTTCCTCAAATAGTCTAAATGTTCCTTTGAAGACTCTAAAGTGGAGTACCTAGGTCATATTGTTAGCAAGGATGGAGTACGGTTCGATCCTAAGAAAATTGAATCTATGAAGGATTGTTATTTCCCTAAAAATGTTAGGATATTGTGTAGTTTTCTAGGTTTAACGAGGTATTATTGAAAGTTTGTTCAAAATTATGGAAAAATTTCTGCACATCTCACTTCTATCCTTATAAAGAATGATTTCACTTGGAATCCAACCACTGACCAATCCTTCCAATCCTTGAAACAGGATATGTGCACAATTCCAGTCTTGGTGCTTCCCAAATTCACAAATACTTTTGTCTTTGAATGTGATGCTTCAGGGAAAGGATTTGGGGAAGTCCTCATTCAACATGGAAGGCCTTTGGCCTTCACTAGAAAACAACTTCCAAGGAGACATTTGGGATAATCAATATAGGAAAAATAAATGTTGTATATTCTGCATGCCATGGATATCTGGTATCCTTATCTCCTGGGGCAATGATTACAAATTAAAATTGATCATCAAAGCCTCAAGCATTTTCTAGAACACTGCATTTCATCCCCAGAGATACAAAAATGGGTGACCAAGCTATTTGTATATGATTATGGTATCATTTAAAAGAAGGAAAAATAAAATGTGGATGTTGATTCTCTTTCTAAGAAGTATGAAGAAGGTTCCCTCTTTTCCCTCTCCTTCATTGTACCATATTAGCTTCAAGTTGTTCACCAGGAATGGCTTCAAGACCCCAAAATATCTCACCTAATCCAACAATTGCAACACCATTCTCCAACTCATCCAAGATACTCTTGGAACAATCAAGAGCTTCACTACAAAGGTCATCTTCATTTAAGCACGACGTCGCAACTTAAATCCACAATGTTTGTTGAGATTCATGATTCACCCACAACTAGGCATTCAGGGTTTACCAAAAACTATGAAAGGGTCAAACGTTAAGTTTTATGGAATGTAATGAAATAGGACATATGGATATTTGTGGTTGAATGTGATGTTTGTCAATGAAACAACAGAAAAATAGTCAAAGCCCCGGGCACACTCCAACCACTTCCAATTCCACTAACTATTTGGCCAAATATTTCTATGGATTTCATTGTTGGCTTACCTAAACCAGGAAATAAGTCATTCATCATGGTCGTATTCATTTGTATTTCTAAATATGCTCCTTTTTTCTCTTAAATATCCATTCACTTCATCCATAGTGGCTCAACATTTCATGGATAATATCTTCAAACTTTGTGGCATGCCTCATTCTATTATATCTAACCAAGGTCAAAGTTTCACTAGTAAAGTTTCAAAACAATAGTTCCTTCTCTAGGAAACTCAATTTCATCCTAGTATTACCTATCATCCCCTAAACAATGGCCAAAATGAAGATGAAAACAAGTGTTTGGAAACATATTTGCGGTGTTTTTCCTCTGAATGAAAACATCAGTGGGCTCAGTGGTTACCCCTAGTTGAATGGACGTACAACACATCTTACCATACAAATACTTGCATGACTCGTTTTGAAACAGTCTATGGAAAAACTCCACCATAGTTTCTATCATACTTTCTAGGTGTCTTGAAGGTTTAGGAGGTTAAGAAAAGTTTTGCAATCCAAGAGGTCATTCTCTACTCCCTCAAAGAAAACTTGGTCATGGCTCATAATTGCATGAAGCAACAAGAAAATCAAGGACGTTCTGAGCGTCAATTTGTTGAAGGGGAACAAGTGTTTCTTCTTCTGTATCCTTATAAGAATACTTCACTCAAAGATAAACATTTTCATAAACTTTCTCCCAAATTTTATGGTCCTTATAACATTCTCAAGCATGTGGGGCCTTTGGCCTACCAATTAGTTATGCCCAGTCATTCTAAGATCCATCCTGGTTTTTATGTATCGTGCTTAAAGAAAGTGATTGGAACAAATTTCCAAGCTCAAAGCAGTCCCCCAAAGTTGGATGAAGAATGTTTTGTTTGGTTGCATCCACAAGTCATTTTGGACCAGCAAGAGTGTCGCCTACATCAACGCACCATCAAGGAAGTGTTAGTATAGTGGAAACATATAGCTCCAGAAGATGCCACCTGGGAAGCGAACACCATTCTGTAACAATTTACTCATCTCAAGCCTTGAAGAAAAATATTTTCTTCAAGGAGGAGGTCATGTTAGGGACATAATATCCCTAACCCCTCATATAGGTAGAATAATATATTTTTCATGTAATAAAGGATGACATTAGTTAATAAGCCATATTTAATAGATGTGAACAATTCAATGTAAGAAGACCTAATAGAATCTTCCACTTCTAGAAACATATTCCTCTATAATGTTCTTTAGAATATATAATTAGTATAAATAAGAGCAGGAGGCATGATACATATTTTTCTTGAGAATATTGTAATAGAGCTCTGCTCTGTTGGAGGTTTCTTGTTCAAAGAGCCAAGTGAACATTGCTTTGTTTTGAATAAAGGTATTATTTTTTGTGTTTCTCTTATCAATATTTTGTTGTTCCATTTATATCTATTAAATATTATTATTTCTACATATTATATTACATATGTTACCTCACATGAAGTGCCAAAAGGTTGTTTTGGGCCCCAAGGTGGTCAGTTTCTACATCAAATTATTAGGGGCATAAATTTCACATACAATCTCTATTTGGAACACATAATAGCTTGTTGGAAAGATCTAAGTAAGTATTAAAATATTGAAGCATGGAATACGTCTATTAAGGACAAAACCATGCCAAAATTTCCCATAAAACATTGTTTACTCAGAACAACCCCAAACATTTAGGACCCACAAAATCCTAAAAAATCATAAAAAAAATGCCAAAATGGAGAACTACATTAAGTCAATGGAAGAGGTGGGTGGCCACCATATCCACCTATATCAATCCTCCCTCCTTAGGAATAAATGGTCCCCATTGCATCAAGTTCCCACGGTAGATGGGGATTTTTTTTTTAATATGAATCTTGGTGAGCCATTTCCCTTATTGAATAAGTTATCCTGCTTTGACAACACAATAGAGTTCTATGTTTTTCTAGTGGGTGCCATTCATATTGGCTTCCATGATATGATTGACTATATATTTCTCAATACATTTAGGATTGATTTCTTTAAGGGCCAATTTCTTAGCCACCTCCAAGGTGTCCAACAAAGGTGGGAACATGGTCAAAGTAGCTCCACATTAAATGTTGGGTGCAAGCCAATGAAAGGAGGGATACCCAATTCGAAATCATTTTCACCCATATCCTTCATGATGGTGTAAGGATCATATCAAAGTGGTATGAGATTCCTTTGGGGGATAATGAGGCACACTTTATACAAACTAAACTGTTCCTTGTCACGAACCTAAAACTTGTTTGGAACCTGATGTTGTTCATATTATTTCTTGTACTTGGAAGTGACCTTCTACAATATATCGTGAACCTATTTTCCTAATTGTTGGATCCATTCTGGTTTTTGTTCCTACCTTAGTTTTAGAGTGGTAGTACTATGTTTTGGNGGGGGGGTGAATCAATATTACCTATTTAAACAATTAGTAATTACATTGTTATTTTATTTGTCATCACAATAGATTAACAATGGACTTGTATTTAAAAATAAATTATATAAGTATACTTAAAAAAAATTAAAAAATTTATAAATAATAATCTATGATTGTGAAGGACACCAATCCTCTTTAGAGCACCAAATCTTGGACACACAAATACCCTTCTTAGGGGAACCAACCCTAGGAAGCACCAACTCCCTTGTTTTTAGGGTACCAAACATAAGAAGCACCAACTCCCTTGTTTTAGGGAACCAACCCTAGAAAGCACCAACTCCCTTGTTTGAGGGAACCAACCCTAGGAAGCACCAACTCCCTTATTTTCACACTTTACTTAGAAAATGATACAAATCCTTCCTTGCTCCTCCCTACCACCCTCATTGCATAAGTATATTTAGTTTTCCTTCTTGGACTATGATTATGATTTTGATCTTCTAATCTGGACTGTAGAGACACTTTCTTCTAGACATTATTTCTTGTTTATATAGTCTTCCAACTGGTGTGAATTTGAAGCATTGTGTCCCTTTGTTTTAACCGTTTCTCCTCTTCATTTAAATTAATAATAATGGTGTTTTTCTTTTAATTTATAATTAATATCTTCCTATATTATTATTCATACATTATCATTAAATCTTTTCAATTTAGTAAGAGGGATTTTCATAAATCGATCACAGATATGGATCGTCATATTTTAACTCGATCCAATGCCTCTTTATTTCATTCTTATGCTTCTTCTACGTCCCAAGTTATCCAATAGATCATATTTGATATGTTACCACCTCTTTGTATTGTTATGGTGTTCTTCTTGGGTTTCCTACAGGAAACAAAGTTAATCCCCAATCTATTTATCTTTCCTTTATGTGACCGCAGGCTCAAAACCACAGGATTATCCATTCCAAGCGTTGCTTTGTTAGATCTTCCTCTTTTCCCCCTTTTTCTCCTACATGAGAATGTATTCAAATTTTCGAGTGATTTTTTAATTCTAGGCCTTGTTGTGCTCCTTGTTAGCTTATTTACCTTATCATATGATCGGTGTTGGAACCAAGTCCTCCAGTACTTTGGCCTTTGGTATTTCCAGCCTTTGCAATCTTCCATCTCCCCGAGAGTAAATTCCACCGAAGTGCGTATACTCTATTCACTCATAGATTAGACGGTTATGACTTAATATGTGGTTGAGTGGATGGTCTGTACAAACTCAACAAGGTGTTTTGTTAATGGCCTTCTCATTCTGCACTTTTTGGATCTCGATCATGGATCTTCCCTCTCGACGGATGGTTATATCTTACTTTGGGCCTTCGACACTCTAATATTCCGGGCTACTAGAAACCTGAAATAGTTCAATTCCTCTATAGGTTTACCTACCAAATAATTCATAACATGATAATGACCACTTGATTTATGTTAACATCTCATGCTTACTCTATCCTTCTGTTACACTTTATAAAATGGTCATCAGAGAACCTGGAGGATATTAGATCAAGGATCAACATTAGTTTGTGACTTCACCCTTCAGTTGATACTGAGAGGGGGGTGAATCAGTATCAAGTACAATTTAAAAACCTTTTTCAACTTATATATAAACCATTCAATTATATCCAATGAGCAATGAACAATAGTATAAGAGTTACACCAATACACCACAATACACCATGCACAATATATGATAAATAATCAATAGTTTTTGTTCAAGGGAAGTAATGACTTCCAAAGGTAGCTACAACTTCCAAATGTAAAGGGAGGGATAAAACTCCAAGAGGAAGATACAATCCTCCAATATCAAGAGATATTTGAACTCTCTATCCTTGCCCCTTCCTTCCACCCAAGAATATATGAGAGATAATAAAGCTTTACATTAAATCATCACCGTCAATCAATCATCACATAGAACCTGATAATTCTTTCTGAGACTTCTTCAATTTCTGCAATTATTCAATTCTTGGAGTACTTTGATCCTGTAGATAATGTTACTCAATGTATTCTCTGAAACTCCTCTAATTTTCACTCCTTGAATCCTCCCCAAAAACAGGTTATAGAAAGAATGGTAGACTTTATTCAATTATGGTCTGTTAAGAAGAACCAACTTGTACAACATGCCCCGAGCTCAATATTTAACATTTGATTCTGAAACTTGTACACAAGAAACTAAAGTCCGTACTCTTTCCAATGGAAGTTGTCCCACTGCATTTGGAGTCTGTATGAAAACGTTATGACTGTTTTACCCAGAACACCAGTTTATTGACTAGTTTCAGGACTGGTCACAAACCCTATATTCCACAAAGTGTATCTCCATAATTATAATGAATAAAGAGCTGAAATTTTTACCAGAGGTACCTTGATATGTCTTCTCAATACCATAGTGATTTCACCATCTGAATAGTTCTAGAAAAAAAGTTATATAAAAAATGGTAAGATGACCTGAAAATAACATACCTTAGAACACATCACCAAAAGACTTCATCCTCCCTTGAAATCCGACCTTCTTTTACTTCTTCTTCCCTCTGAAATTAGACTTGTATCAAATGAATGTATAATGAT
>ML778389.1:528757-560664 GCA_009831015.1 Picea engelmannii | reverse complement strand
CCACAATACACCATGCACAATATATGAGAAATAATCAATAGTTTTTGTTCAAGGGAAGTAATGACTTCCAAAGGTAGCTGCAGCTTCCAAATGTAAAGGGAGGGATAAACCTCCAAGAGGAAGATACAATCCTCCAATATCAAAATATATTTGAACTCTCTATCCTTTCCCCTTCCTTCCACCCAAGAATATATGAGAGCTAATAAAACTTTACATTAAATCATCACCATCAACCAATCATCACATAGAACCTGATAATGCTTTCTGAGACTTCTTCAATTTCTACAATTATTCAATTCTTGGAGTACTATGATCCTATAGATAATTTTATGCAATGTATTCTCTGAAACTCCTCTAATTTTCACTCCTTGAAACCTCCCCAAAAAGAGGTTATAGAAAGAATGGTAGACTTTATTCAATTCTGGTCTGTTCAGAAGACCCAACGTGTACAGCATTCCCCGCGCTCAATATTTAACATCTGATTCTGAAACTCACACACAAGAAACTAAAGTCTGTACTCTTTCCAATGGAAGTGGTCCCACTGCATTTGGAGTCTGTATAAAAAAAGTTATGACTGTTTTACCCAGAACACCTGTTTATTGACTAGTTTTAGGATTGGTCACAAACCCTATATTCCAGAGTGTATCTCCATAATTATAGCGAATCAAGAGCTGAACTTTTTACCAGAGGTACCTTGATATGTCTTATCAATACCATAGTTATTTCACCATATGAATCATTCTAGAAAAAACGTTATAGAAAAAATGGTAATATGACCTGAAAATAACATACCTTAGAACACATCACCAAAAGACTTCATCCTCCCTTGAAATCCGGCCTTCTTTTACTTCTTCTTCCCTCTGAAATTCAAATTGTATCAAATGAATGTATAATGATATTTATTTATACCATTTATGTCACTTCCTTTTAACATTAGGGCCGACCTGACACTTTCTTATTTTGTAATTATTTTCTTTAATTATTTTCAGGGCCTACATGTACTTCCTTTTTCAATTCACTTTGTCATCTTCAAAAATTCATTTCTCCTCAACCATGAGGATCCATGTGACGTTCCACATACCACCAGAAATAGCATGATTTATACTATCCATTCATGGGTGTTGTATATGCATGTGCATTTTCCTTCATGTCCAAATACCTTTATCAATATTGCGGTCCAAAACCCATGACTAGGGTTGACATCAATGACAACAATCAATCTTCCAACACCTTCGATGCTTCAGGCATTTTTTCTAGTAGGATAAGTTGAACTTCCCTAGAGGCTATAATCCTGGAGTGGCATGGCCTGATGACATCACTCAATATGATGTGGACCCTAATTTTTTGGCCACGTGTTAACACATAGAATTGATCCTCCTTTCCACCTTCTATCTATTTAGTTGTTAAATAAAATTTGATCTATGCGCTGCCAACTAAGTAGGAGAGTTTGCAGTGTACTCAAATGACTCCAATGCATTCATTTACCATCATTGAATTTATGGATCGTGTCAAAATGATTTTATAGTTTTCAAAACATATTTTTAACCAATTTTTAGGGATCATGTCATCATATTTCCTCACGGTCTCCTCGAAGTATGCAATTCATCTTTGAAATAGAAACTGCAAACTGGCATTGTGAACTGGCGCTACAGACTGGCTGAAGAGGATATTTGGAGGTTGGTCAACTTGAAAAATTCCTTGTGAAAATTCAAAGACATTAGCATCAATCTCAGGTCCATCAGGTTCTACATGAGAGTTTTCATCATGTTTGAGGGTCAAGAAAGGGGTTTTGGTTGGTTGTCCTCTTGGCACTGCAAACTATCCCATTCATTTGCTGACAGATTTCAAAATCATTTCCAATATGATTTGAAACTTTCTCATTAAAACAAATCACCTCTAGACGTAAACCATCTTTCCCACAGTTTATATTTCACCTACTTCACTCATTTCTCATATTTGCATTGATAAAAACCTTGCTTTGACAGAGAGTTCACTTTCACCTCCCCTTCATTATAATTCTCAACTGATACTCCTTATTGTTCTTGATTAAAAGAGTGTATTCTATTATACTTCATGTGCATAAAATAGGTGCATAAATATTTGTACAAGGTCATCTTTTGAAAGATGTTTTGTCATCTAAACCATTAATTTCTTTTGTACATTGTTTTCACACACAAATTGTCATAACAAATGACAGAAAATAACCAAGCAATGATTACACATGTTGGGCAAGGCTGCTAACCAAGAAGAGCTCTAGAATCAAGAAATAAATATTTTCATATTTCAAGGTCCTACAACAAATTTTGTCAAGTTCCTATTTTATACCTTTGACACATTTTTGGGTGATTACCATTTTTTTCCAACCGTGAATATCATTTGGGTGTTTTCTTTTAATCATATTATTATCATCATAAGGATTACAACACTTTTGGATACTTGATATAAGTTTTAGGCTGATTAAAAGCTTTATTAAAGTGAAACAAGCTGCTACAAGAAAGTTCCTAGCGTCGGAACTGCAAACTTTCCTGTAGCAGTTTGTTTCACATGAACTAGTAATTATGACAGTTTGTAAGCAATTAACACACAACATAGGTGTTATTTTATCATAAAGTTTGAATGCGAATATGGGTTCCTTTGAAATTTTGTGTGGAGGAAGAAAATGATGTTTTTGACTTGATGACAAAAACTCAGCCTGACCGAGTTTTCATTTTTGGAGAAAATCTAAAAACATCACCTACAAGAAAGTTCCCAGTGCATTTTGTCACAGGCGCTATGAACTCTAATAGTTTGAGAAATTTGAGATATGGGAAGGATTCTAGCTGTCACAGAAGGTTCATGTGGTCTCCTAGGAGTTATTTGGGCATGAGGGACATGTGTTCCATCTCCATATCAAGCAACGTGACCTGTTTCGACGAGAATTTATCAAAATATACAAGATCCCAAAAAATAGGAATTTGTTAAGTTTTTGTTGGAATATTTTGTAACAAGACTCCTAAATGGAGGATCCTATGTAGCTCCTTGGTTTAAACCTATTTAGGGTAGAGAGATATCATTTACTATATAAGGAAGTGTATTTTTCGAAGGAAATGGTTGGAATGATAGGAAAAGGACTCTTACTATTTTGTAAACTCTTAGAATCTGTATATCTGGATGGAGGATTCTTGTGTAGTCAAAGATCAGCTTGTGCTCCTTTCTTTGTTAATTTTCTTTGTATTCTTGTGCTAATGGGATACTCATTGATAAAGGATTTATCAACATCTTTGTTATTAGGGTTATGCAGTGGATTATTTACTGTGTATTTGTTTAAGCATCTCTTCTTGGAGAAAATATTTATTCTTGATTAGAAGGATCCTAATGAATGAAATTTTAGCCCTATGAATGTATCAATCAAGACTCATGTGAAATTGACTATTCATCTTGATGTTTTTCTGTATTTTATTTTATTCATGTTTCAAATATGTACTAGTTGGAGATTATGATAGCCCTTTTAGCTAGAATATAGTCTTTGGGATTTTGTGCATTAGATCAGGATTTGAACCTTATCAATTTGATCCATTTTTTTAAATATAATCACTCATCCAACTCTGAACAATATGATGGGTATTGGGATTACACTTACAATAGTGTAAGTGTGACTCTCAGTGCTAACATTTTTGACATCGTTGTCGGGGAACGAAGAATGAAATGATCTTCCCTGGGAGAACGACATAAATCTGACTCTTGATGGTAGACAAGAGAGGAACATGGAAAATTGACTGTAATCATCTACCTGGAAACTCCACAATCAAAAAATCCACTAGAGGAAGGATCCTACTGATAGAAAAATGAAAATAAGGAAGGGAAAAACCAGGTATCATCTCATAAGTTTTCTCCATGAATCTTTTTTATTCTTCGTTAGTTCATTCATGTATTTCCCTTTACATATAAAAAGGATTATCCTATGCTCTATTTACTCTGATGATCATCAACATTCATTTTTATTTCCCTCTTTGGAAGAAGAACGTATCCATTCTTCCTGTGTTGTAGATGGTGATCATGCCTCCTCATCTTAGCCTATTGATAAATATGAATTTCATATCTTAATCCCTCCTGAAATTGAGCAGCCTTATAGTCATGGGAATCATGAGGTTGATTTACCTTCTAAAGTCTTTGTTATACCTTGTAGTAATCTTGTTAAACCTAATTTTCAACCCACTATTGTTCAAACTAGAATCAAAGAGAAAATGTTTAAACCTTTAAGGTTGTCATCTTAACTTTTTCCTTACTCTCTTAATTTTTTTGAGTATCTTCCTCGGTTTTTCTAGAGAAGATCATATCACTGCTGAGAAGCATTTGGAAGCCTTTGAGAAATTTGTCGATTAGTTTGAGATAGTATATGAATATGTTACCATGAGGTTATTTTCCAAATCCTTTTTTGGGGTGCTACTTTCTGGTTTAAGGGTTTGGGAGTTGATTCCATTGGTTCATGGATTGAGTTATATAATGCATTTTTTAGATACTAGGGAGAGAAAAAGCCCTTTGATCAACACTTAGTTTAGTTTTGTTCTCAGAAGAGAAAAGAAGATGAAGCTCTAGCCACCTTCAATGGGAGGTTTCATAGTTTTTATTACAACATGCCTATTGAAATTCGGCTTGATGAGGTTCCTTCCATGGTACGGTATACAATGGCACAATATCCCAGTATATTCCTATACCTTAGAGAAAGAAAGTCACCATCCTTGTAGAAAATGTTTGTTGATGTAGAGGAAGTGGAGAGTAATCTTCGAGCATGTGCACAACTCTCTTATCAAATCTTGGATAATTTTTTGGATGAGGAAGAAACTAAGGAAGTATATGGAAAACATGAAGCTTATCCAAGCTTGCAATTGTTTCAACATGCTTGTGCATCATTTTCTGATCTTCGAATTATTAAATCAGATTTTTCCATTGTTAAAGATGCAAATGTACATGCTTATAACTCATACTCTCAAGATGAATTTACATATGCAAATGATCCTTTTCCTAATTATGAGAAAAGGGATGATTTTGTTTATGATGAATATCGCGAGGAAGATTTTGCAGAAGGTGGTGACATTTGTTTTTTAGAGAAAGTTGATGCCCATCATCATCTTATTGTTGACTTAAAAAATCAGTTAACATTCTTGGATCATGATAACCTCCTTGACTATATGCTTTTAAACTTTGGTCAAAAATTTAGGAAGGAGCTACAAGAACATATGAGTTTGTTCTCGTTTTCATCAATAGATGGACAACATGAAGAAATTCAACAACCAAATAAATAGGAGAAAATGTGTGTATCAGCATGCATTAATTTTTCTAACATTGACTTTGTATATGACAGTTTTAGAGTAGATATTTCAGAGGATAGTAAAGAGGAGGTTGAAAAAGCATATGGTAAATCTATAGTTTTTTTTTTCTTCCGAGAATGTTGACCAACAATTTCAAGAAGACACTATAAATAAGTTTCTTTCCCAAGGAGATGATCACCAGCCATAAGAATCTTGTGTTGTCCATGATTTATTTCAAGCATGTGATATCTATGGAATGTTTCAAGGAGGTCAAGAGAATTACAATCTTGTCAGCAGAGCAGAGATTATGAAGGAGCAACCTAGTCTTCTAATGTATCAAAAATTCTATCATGTGATTCATGATCCTATAACCATATACATGGATTCTATTTGTTAATACGTTTCCTGCATTAGAGATTTTTCCATGCAAACATGTTCCATATGTAAGCATCAATTGCTCATAGACTATCTGATGCATTTGTTGCATATTTTATGGGTTTTCTTAAAGAGTTACCTAAAAAAATGTCATATTTATCAATCAAATGCTTTTATGGCTTCATTGGGAGTTTCATTATACTTTATTAAGAAGAGTTCAACTGGTTAGGGTAGGGTAGTGAAGTTAATAATCTTGCTTCCTGATCATTTTATTTTCTTCATTTTTCACAGTGTGATCAAATTTGCAGTATGAGGTTTATTTGCAGCAGTTATTTCAGTTTGCTTGGATAAGTGATAGGTCTTAAAGTATTTTAGAGGATTGGTTGCAAGAGTTTGATACTAGATGACTCCATAGACCAATGGATAAGGAGATGGAACTGTATGTTCTTGGCAGCTCACAGGGATCATGCCATCCCCTATGGACCCATATGTTAACACATAGAATTGATTCTTTTTGTCACCTTCTATCCATTTAGTTTTCAAATCAAATTTGATCTATGCACTGCCAACTCACTAGGAGACTTTGCAACGTACTTAAAGGACTCCAATGCATTAATTTACCATAATTTCATTTATGGATCATGTCAAAAGGAATTTATAGTTTTCAGAGCCTATTTTTAACCAATTTTTAGGGATCATGTCATCAGATTTCCTCACAGTCTCGTTGAAGTATGCAATTCTTGTTTGAAAAAAACGCTACAAAATGGCACTAAGGAATGGATGAAGAGGAGATTTGGAGGTTGGAAAACTTGCAAACACCCCTATGAAAATTCAAAGACATAATTATCAATACTAGGTCCACCAGGTTCTCCATGAGCGTTTTCATCCTGTTTGAGGGCCAAGAAAGGCGTTTTGGTTGGATTTCTTCTTGGCGTTGTGAACTGTCCCATTCATTTGCTGAAATATTTCAAAATCATTTCCAATGTGCTATGAACCTTGCTCACTAAAATAGATAACCTCTATACTTCAACCATCTTTCCTACAGTTCAGATTTCACCTATTTCACTCATTTTTGATATTTGCATTACTAAAATCCCTGTTTTGACAGAGAGTTCACTTTCACCTCCCATTCAGTATAATTCTCAGTTGATATTCCTTATTGTTCCTGATTGAAAGAGTGTCTTCTATTATATTTTATGTCCATAAAACAAGTGCATAAATATCTATACAAGGTCAAATTTTGAAAGAAGTTTTGTCATATAAACCATTAATTTCATGTGTACTATGTTTTCACACACAAATTGTCATAGAAAATGATTGAAATTTTTTACCAAGCAATGATTAACATGTTGGCCAAGGTTGCTAACCGGGTGTTACACATGAAATTTGCACACCTAGGTACCTCGCCCTAAGTGTCGTGAAGTGTTGTATAAGTGTCGCATACACCTTGACACCATGGAATACCTATGTCACAATCCCTAGTCAATGTGGGGGAGGGATATATTACATGAAGGCAAAAATACTAAGTACACATGAGTTATTATTAATATTCATGGGAAAGAAATTGATTAAGTGAGAGAATCAAGTGAACATTAATTATTATTAATATTCATGAAAAAGAAAGTAATTAAGTGTGAGGATCCACCTCACATTTGGTTTCCTATTTTTTAGGGAAGGTGGAGGATCTCATGGATCGTTGAAATATTTCCTCCTTAAAATCCTTGAGAGATATTTCCTCCCCAAAATCCTTAAGAGATATTTTCACCCTAAATATCTTAGAGATCCCTTTCTTAGTGGATTTGATGAGATTTTCTCTCCATGGTGGTTAAGACTCCAAATCTTATATAATGAGGGATTTCCATGGAGGAAGGGAGAATGGAGATTGAGAATTATACCAAAATTGTGATCTCATGAGTGGTATGTCATTTGAAGAATCACCATTCTGTGTGTGGACTGTTTAAGCAAGGGTTTGGACAAGGAGAACTTGATGAAGTTGTTGCACTCACATCTATGGTTGTAATTTTTTTTCATTGTTGTTCTCATTAATGTAATATGCTTGGCTTGTTTCTTTCAAATCTGTGTTTGATCTCACATGAATTTGTCTCTAATAGATAGATCTATTTCGAGATAATCTCAGTACAGTAGGAAGTTGGTTGTATATTTGTTTGTCTATAGGGCTTATCGAGGAGTTTAAGATTGGAGCTCAACTTGGACTGTGCAGGGACAAACATCGGTAAAAAGGTACTTATTTTCTCCTTCCTCCTCACACATTAGTTTATCTATATCTAAAATAAAGTCAGTGTCCATGATAATCATCTTCTATCTTAAGAGTTAAGAGTCTAGATCTCAAGAGGAGATCTACCTGTCCGCAGGGAGATTTTCCTTCAACAGAAATTGGTGACTCCATTGGGGACTAAATCCTAGAAGCTTTCAGTTTTTGGTTTTCCTCATAGACATTGTCTTACCTTTCATTCTTTTTATAATTTTTTGGCCCCATATTTTTGATTTCACAAGTTGAATGAATCCTTATTCCATCACATACACTCTGAATGCCAAAGTTCAATTGAGTTTTTGGGTTTTTTGGACAATTTTCTAGGTTTTAGGACACCAGCGCTCCCCTACCATGTTATCAGAGTGCCAACTCTCCCTAAAGGTCTTAGATAGAGTGTTATAATTCTTTGGTGCCCCTTACACCAGAGCGTTAGCCTTTCTTTGCAAAAAAACCCTTCTAGAATTGTATTTTCTAAAATCCAATCTTTGTTTTTCCTTTGCTCAGCTTCTTTGTGCTTCAATGATTCTTCCTATTGACCTTTGACACTCTTATTTCTGAGAAATAAGCACTTTGTTGTTCAGATTTTGTGACCTTCTTCCTTATTTTGAGTTTTTCTGCTATTGAGAACTTGGAATCGATCCACTTCTTTCCTCTCTCTTATCCAACTGAGTGGGAACTCTAGTGAAGGGCATCAAAAATCTGTGAATCATCCCATTTGGTTCTTTGAGGTCATTGTTCTTAAACATCTCTCTTTTCCGTGAATTTTTTGATTTTCTTTGTTATCTTTTGTTTTCTCTTTGCTTCTTGTTTCAATCATAGCAAGAGGGTGTGTTGTCTGTGCGAAATCTGCTTATGCTTGTCCGAATATCCTTGATCTAAAAGGGTAGTTAGTAGGAGAAGTTTTGCATTGAATTAATCATCATTCGCATAAAAACGACAAAGATACATATTAGTGATTGGTTTTCATATTAGAAGGCATTTTTGAAATGTTTTAGAATTGCATTGGATTCGATTGAGAACCAATTGATTGAGGACATTCCATATTAATGTTTGATAGTGAAAATGGCTCTTTCTCTTTCCCTTAAATAGTCATTCATTGAAAATAAATGATTGCTTATCATCTTTTATGCATATTTTTGGGGAATTGAGTCATCATTCCATCAGTTTCACTTTCATACACCCTTTGAGTAAAGAACAGTTGTAAAACGAACGCTAATTAAAAATTATCTAGAACATTTTTTGTTTTCAGGATCGTCCACCAACAATAGACTAGGGTTAGCACTTTGGATTAGGCTGTGAGTACAACTCTCCAAAGTTTTCAAAACAAACATTATCATCCTGAGCTAGGGAGAGTCAAATCCAATTGTCACATCATTTTTCTAGGATCCCCCTCTCACACAGGGGTTATGCATGAGGTCACATTTAGGTGAATTACAGAGATTATCCCTCCGTGGTTCAACTGTTTGTAGTGGTCGGATTGTATATTGGGGGTCACTTGAAGGTATACCCATGATTATGTGTGGGAGCCTCTCGAGTTGATTTTGTACTTGTTATCATGCCCATATGTTTCGGATTGGACTGTTGACTGTACCCGCCCAGGGACTCATTGCGAATTGGTGTCTTTAGTTGCCATAATCTTTAGGTACTTACACAAGGTGACGGTGAAGGGAAATCTCACTGTACCTAGAATAGACATTGGTCAAACTCACTCAGGCTCCTTGGAGGGTAAATCCACAATTACTGCGTGGAAGCTTGCACCAAGGTGAAAGTCCATTAAGCAAGTCACCATTGTAACTATTCCACCTTATCCTAGCCCCTTCTCGACTTGATCACACGACGTTGGATTTCATCACCAACTAGTACGATCATCGAGAGAAGTTTTTTTTGCTTGGTTGATTCCTAGATTTTATTAGCGTATGCTATTTCTTTTTGTTAGTTGGCCCTAAATTTTCAGTGTGTTCTATTATTCTCCACAATTGAGCCTGTAGACGATACAATTCTTCACCGATCACGTAGGATGCAAGGGTTGCCTCTCGAAAGTTATCAACCCTTACCTCCTAACCCTCCAGAAGACAACTACCATAGAGAGGTAGAAAATCAATCTGATGCTGGAAGTGTTATTGCTCCTCCATTAGATAACTCAGAAGATGCTTTGGTTACAGTTGAAAATCCCACTACATCTATGTCAGTCACTCCTCTCGAACCACTTTTGGATCGTTTAGACTCCCTTGGGAATGTCATAGATGAAGAGCTCCCACGATTACTGGAGAGAACTTTTACCGAAAAATATATGGGATCCACAGAACCAATCTTTGGTGATGAGTATAGGACCCCTGTTTATCCTAGCACCACAGTAGATACCAATCCCACACATGCTCGTTCTATATGGAGGACTTCATTGGGACGCGATCTCTATGAACATTTCGAATCCTTTTGAAAACCCTTTCATCCTCATGACCCTCCTAGTGAAACAGGACCATCCGGTCAAACCATGAATCACTGAGTCGATCAGGTTATTAACCCTACTATTACACTAGCACAAGTCCATCCCAATGCTGGACTCATCACCTCTACTCATATCCAAGGTAGTTCAATTCCTACCACCGTTTCTACAAGTTTTTACTCTATAGCTCCACATGTTCCACACGATCCTGTTGGGACATCTCTTCAGCCGAGAATGTAGACCCATGATAGCCCAACACAACTGGCTGGAGGGAAACCACCATCTAAAAAACCTTTCCCTCCTAGAGGACTACCTTTCCATGGTGGTCCTACCCCTCCCAGGGGACAACCCCCTTTTCATGCTCCTCCTGGAGGGAAACCTCTATTTGCCAGTCATACCCTGGTCATAAATCCACTGCTGGTAGGGGGGCAACCTTCATTTGCTGGAAACCCTTCACAATCCTGGGGAGTATCTTCAGGTAGCACTTTTATTCAACCCTACGTTGGGGGGCACTAATCTCATAATCCACTAGGAGGAGTATCAAATCATATTCCTTTTGGAACACCTTACGGAGAACCTTATCCGGGCGGCATCCCAAACACCACCTGGAGTTCTCTGGGACCAAAGTCTTATCCTCCTCATGGGTATAATGTGTATCCACCTCTAGGATCTACTCCTTACCATTCTCAAGGGAAAAATGTGTATCCTCCTCATGGGAAAGAAAACCACCCGGCCTATAATACTCAGAACCCACCAGGTTATGCAAATTTTTCTCATCCATCATTGAATCCTTCTTATCCTAGATAGAAACAATTGTATTTAGGAGGACCTACTGGTTACAACTATCCACCTAACCTATTTTATGGTCCTACTGGTGTTCCTATGCTGCACCAATATCATCCGCAAATTAACCGACAACTACCTTTCCTTGCGACTCTAGATCTCCCAAACTTGTCTCAGTTAACTAATGATCCTATTTTTCATTCATCGATTTGGCCAATCATTCCAGCTAAAATTCCTTCTGATATTCAAAATTTTGACAGAAAATATGGCGAAGATCCAAACAACCATGTGATGAATTTCCATTTGTGGTGTTCATCAAACTCCCTCATGGATGATTCTATATGTTTGTGTCTTTTCCAGTTGATGCAGGAGCATCGCCAACATCAAGTGAGCCAGTGCAGAAGCGAAGGATAGTTGGACAAGCCAACACAATTTTTTGAATTTCTCTTGAAGTTGATGCGCAATATTAAATGAAGTCATTAAGAAAAAGCACACTTGTAAATTGTAAATGGACCTTGAGCCCTTTTCTCTTGTCCTTAGTAGGTAGAAGGAATTTAAAGTAGTTAATGCAGGTAGATAGAATTTAATTCTAGATTAGACAGTTTTAGAGCGCAAGAGGGAAATGGGATATAGACAATCCTCATTGTGTATTGTAACATAATTGGAAGAGAAAGAAGAGCATAGAAGAGAAGCAAAGAGCTGTGTAAGAACACTCATGTATAGATATTTGAATTAATAGAAGAGGTTGATTCAAATTCATGGTTTTGTGTCTGTTCTCTGTGTATTGATATTGAATGATATGCTCATGAATGTTTGCTTCCTGTTATACATTTGATTTATGTGTTGTGTATATGATTTCATGTTTTAAGTTGAAGTCTGAAAGGAAGAAGGAATGAGTTTCAATTGTTTCTCTATCTGAGTAAGAACTTCTTGCAAGGAGTGCAGTTGAAGTGTCCACAAGGAGTGCATAGACAAGAATTCAGGGTTGTGTCTCTGAAGCTCAGATAGTTTTACTTTTGTTCTCATTTCCTCAAAAGTGTAGACAGGCACAAGAGTCGTGCAAGGAGTGTGCAGGCCAAGTAAAGTCTCAGGGTTGCGAACCTGAGTGAATCATTGAAGGATTGTTGTTGCAGGTGTGCGCAGGGTCGAAGGAAAATCTCAGCACTTGGGAAGTGTCTGAAAGTTGCCACAAGGAGTGCGCGCAAGAGTCTTCTCTAAGAATCAGATTCATAAGGAGCTCAGGAGGGATAAATCCTTATAATCGCTGAAAGGGTTGCACAGGATTTGTACCTTGGAATCTTGTAAGAAGGCATCGCAAGTTTGCGTGCAGGTGGACAAGTTCATGGAGGAACACTTGGTCGTTTGCAGAAATCATCAAGGAGGAACGAACGGTTGGAATTCTCTGAGGAGAATTCACGAATTTCCATGAGTCATCGGATCTCAAGAAGGTGCAGGGGAGATACGGTAGGTATTCCCGAGAGGTTCAAAGCTTAGGAGGGGCAGGACCATTGATCCGATCCATAAGGGCCATAGGATCTACACGTGGAATCCCATATCGGAGTTTCATGGGTGGAAATCCCGTGAACATTTCAATGGGAATCGCGAAATCGTGAAACGTGATATCCCGACATCCTAAGAGAAAAATGTGGGGCCATAGGAGTCGGCGAGTGGACAGGTGGCACACTATTTCGGGGTTTCACAGTGAGAAGTCCTGAAACATTGCATTAGGATTCACGATACTGCGAAGTCCAAAATGTCGATGAGGTGAAACATTGAAAGGTCAACTCGCACATGTATCAGAGTTTCGGCTAATCAAGATTCGGGAATCGGGGAAGGAAGCCACTCGACATGGAGATCACTGAAATCATGATAAGGAAAATCTCGAAAGGGTAAAGAATCGGTCAGCATTGACTGTTATCGAGTTTTGAGGATTCAAGAGACCAATGCTTGACCACTAGACTCGTAAAGTTGTGAAGTCCGATCTCCTAAGTGCAAAGAGGGGGATCCCATGAGGATTGTTGTGGGTGCAGATTTCCCGATAGGGAAATAGAAGGACCGTTTAGAGTTATTTGGGTCGTGGAAAAGGAAAGATCCTATGCTGACGGGGACCTTCCAACCTGTGGTTTGAGGTCCATTTCAGCATCACCAGTGAACACTTACAGGCTTGGAAACAAAGTGGTATATTGAACTACCATGTGCTTCTTTTCATAATTTCAATTCCCTTGCCATGTCTTTCCTCACGCACTTTCAACAACCTATTCTCTACGAGACATGTACTGAACTCTTGACCTCCCTTCGTCAAGCTGACTCTGTGCATATCTCTGATCATATTCATGAGTGGAGGCAATGACAAAGAATGATCAAGGAAATCATTCCTGACATATTATTGGTGGAATGGTTTACTAAATCACTTTTACCTCCAATCGCTCGTGATGTCGCTATGGGTGGTGCGGTCATAGAGGAACAAGCCATTGCTCGAGCTCAATACTTAGATTTGGTTTATTCCCAATCTGGTACTTTGTATGATTTGCTTCTGAATTATGCTCAGGCTAATATCGATCCATCTAAACCATCATCCTCATCTCATGCGGATGGTGTTATCAGTTTTTTCAAAACTCAATATACTTCCCAATCACTCACACTCTCCTCTACCTCCCCCCAAACTCATATCTATGAGGTGAATGCAGTTCACTCTGTCCCTTCACAGCAATACGGAGGTAAGAAGACAAAGAATAAATCAAAAAATAACAATGAACAACCAAAAAATCAAACACCCGCCACCGAAAAGAAAACACAATGGAAACCGAAATTCCCATGTATCATTTGTGGTGATGATCACTACACTTGAGACTGTCCACTTCGCAATGAAGTGGCCAAAATTTTCCAAGGAAAGTCATTACCCGCTGTTCTTACTCAACATTTTCCACAAAAACAATCCATGGTTGCTCAAACCCCCTCTCCTGGGGGCAGTTCTAGCGATCCTCATGATGAGGCCTCATCGAGTGCACATATTTATATGTTTAATGGGATCAATTTGACCACTCACTCTAAGACATACGACACACCAGGTAACCCTGACAAAGGAAAAGACATTAAAGATACTGATACTTTACTGGATCCATCACTGCCCTCCATTAGTCTTCCATCAGTTAATCCTCCATATGGACCACTTCAAATTGAGAAACCCACATTCCAATCTATCTTACGCCCTCCTAAGAGAACTATACGTAAATCTACCTTTAATACTAGTTCACGTTCTGCCCAGAACTACAACATTGTTGAAGATTTGGCTCAAACATCGTGTGCTATGTTTTCATTAGAAGTTCTACAACACTGCCCTAGTCAACGTAGAATTCTCTTGGATGCTCTTGGCACTGTTGATCCTGAGTCATCCAACCATATCATGTTTAACCTGGACAATTGTGTGTCTCGACTCTCCCACCAACTTGCTTTCCAAGTTGATGTTGTTGTTCACAACCAACAAATACACCGAACTATTTTGGATGAGGGAGCCTCGACTTGTGTCATGTCTTTGGCATGTTGGAAAGGTTTAAAATCACTAGCACTCAACAAATCCCCAACTATGTTACGCACCTTCGATGGGCAAGGTTTTCATCCCCATGGGCTTTTACAGTCCCTGCCCATCCATTTGGGTGGAAAAACTATTACTGTTGATGTCGAGGTGGTCGATGCTCCCGTCAATTACAACTTGTTACTTGGAAGAAGTTGGTTTTATGCTATGACTATCATTTCCTCATCAGTCTTTTGATGTGTACAATTTCCTCATCAGGAAAAAATTGTCACTATCAATCAGTTGGATTTTTGCACGACCGATGCTCACATTCCCACTACCAACAATATTCCTTTCTTGGGAGACCACAAGATCACATATGAAAACATTGGTGTTGGTTTGTTGAAATATTCTAGCCTCATGGGTACCTTCCCTACACCACTTCCACCTACTACACATCATATTTCCACTGTCGATATTATTTCAACCGTGACTTATCAATCTTTGGAATCATCTAACCCTTGGATTGTACCTTGTCTGTTGGAATTTGATGCACTAGGTGACACCGTGCCACTTGGTACAACCAAATCATCATACGTTTCTATCCAATCCACTTCTCCCTCGTTGAATGACCAACATTTATTAGCACCTGACGGTTCCTCGATGCAATCACAGTTAAATTCCTTGTGGTGCGACGATCGATCACATTTCCCCAATTTGTCTCTCGGATGAATATATCATGGAAATGTTATATAACTATCATCGATCCTCTTTTCTTCCCCTTCGTGAAGAAATTCAGGTAGATATACAGTCTATCTCCCCTCCTCATGTCGATTTTCTATCGTTTCCCATGATTCCAAGTTATGATGATTTGGATCCAGTAGTGGACATGGTGATCTCTTTGGTAGGGTTATTGGAGCCTAAAATCCTTACCCCTGTCATGACCCTCGACATGTGTTCCTTCCCAAGTCATTATCTTCCATCTAGTGAAGATCTCTTGGAAGCCAAGACCAAGTTTTGTCCCTTGACATGGTATCCTTCCAGAGCGTTATCCTCTTGGAAGCCATGATCAAGAAGCACCATGAGCATAGTTTCTCTTCTCTATGGAAAGCTCGTTAAAAAATGAAACAGAGGTCATGATCATAGTTTTCCTCTTTGTTGCAAGCTCGTTAAAAAATGAAACAAAAATCTATGGATCTAACCCGAAACCCTGAGCATAGTTCTTTTCCTGTGTCAAGATCGTTAAAAAATGAAATAGTCACCTCTCTTGAACCTTATTTTCATCCACCCTTCTCCTTCTTCTCATCTACTAGAGAAATTGGTGACAACCTCAAAGTTGGTGAATGAATTGAAGCTTGGAGGGCATGTCTCCAGCCTTTGATGATCATTCTGGAGTTAAGCCACTATATTTCAAGATGGGGGCACACCGATCTTAGTCTTTTTTCTTTCTCATGCTCATAAATACATGAGAATGCATCTGGGTAAACTTTTATCTCTTTTTCAGACCTGTATGGATACACGAAAAAGGAACCCCCTAGAGTCTCCTTTAATCTCTTTTTAGACACTCTAAACATGAAAATATTGTCGAGTGATATTGCTTCCTTTCCCACTCATTAAAAGGTTTGAAAGGGCGTCTTTCGAGTGATAATTTATCTCTTTTTCAGCCTCGTGAGACTAACATTACGAAAAAGGACAACATTGGAGTCATCTTTAAGTTCTTTTCAGACTCTCTAAACATGAAAAGATTGCCAAGGGACCTTGTTCTCTTCACGCTCGTTAAATTGTTTAAAGAAAATGTCTGTTGAGCGATAGTTTATCTCTATTTCGGTCTCATCAGACTACTTTACAAAAAAGGAACTGAGAGAGTTCTCTTTTAAGTGTTTTTCCAAACTCTATAATCATGAAAAACCTTTGAGTTTTCTATCTTTGGACTCATTAAACAAACATCGACATGCCCATATGGGACCGAACCCTTACTACTTCCAGTTCGTTAAACAAAGGAAGAGGAACTTACCGAAGGTTATTTATATCAAGCATGTGTTACCATCCTTGAGCTCATTAAATTAAAAAGAGTTACTCATCTATCTGGATGTGGGAAAAAATTGAAAGAAGCAAGCCAAGCAGTTTTTGAGAACATTACCAGTAATTCTTAGAGTCGCCCTTAAACACGACACTTTGTATTTGTGTAAATTTGAATCCACTGAACCTATGCACTGAGCCAATCCTTTGAGTTTCTTTTACTCCTTTGGGTCACCTGATGTAAGTCATAACATCCACTGCATCATCAAGTTTTGGTCCATATCATGTTTATGTTGTCGTGCCTCAGTGTTCAAGGGAAGTATCTGCCTCGAGAGTCATCCATCACAAATATCTTGTTTCAATACCCGTGTCAATCCATGTTCATTTAATCTACCAATTAAATCTATGTTTCTATTTCATGTCTTTGATGGGGGATACATCAAGCCCCTCCTTCAACGAGTCTATTCCTGTCGACTTCAACACATTATCCAGAAACTAGACTTAGAAACTAGCTAGTACTTTGGGACCTACATGCCTCAATGGTATGCCTCCTCATGTTCGAAAGTGGGTTTACATCATTGACCTCTGATCGGATGATTCCACAGATGTTTTAATTCATCTCATCCGTTCACATTCGTTGGAATGTACTAGGGTACCTTGGGAATCATTGACATCAATGGTGATTTCCCTTGCACTTGTTAACGGTTTACATCATTCACTAGTAATCAAGTGGTTTATGCCATGTTCAACATCAGGAAATCTATTCAAATGGTTAGATTCCTACTACATCGGGATCGGTAAGAATACCCTGGGTTGAGTGATCACTCTGATATGTACTTTTCCCAGGTTGCGACGGAGTTTCTCTTGAGCAATGACACATATACTGTTACATAGATCCACTTTGTATTGTTCGTGGCTATGTCTTGTCATCTCATAGATCCACTGTGTATTCTTCATGGCTACGATCATTTCAGGTCATGGAAGTATAGATCCATAGTGTATTTTCAGTGGCTATACGTTTATCAATATAATTATGGATCCACAGTGTATTTTATGGTGGCCATATCTTGCAAGTCTTTATCACTCAAGCATAGGTATACCTGCCTTGGGTTTGAAACATGTCATAATATTTGTTGGATGTTTGTGTGCAGCTTCTATCAAGTTCTCTGCATCTAGACCCTTTCTTTAAATATTTGTAAAGTGTTTTGGCCATCATTTTCTCTTCTGACCTCACACTTTAGGGGGAATTCTATTACACATGAAATTTGCACACCTAGGTACCTCTCCCTAAGTGTCATGAAGTATTGTATAAGTGTCACATACACCTTGACACCATGGAATACCTATGTCACAATCCCTAGTCAATGTGGGGGAGGGATATATTACATGAAGGCAAAAATACTAAGTACACATGAATTATTATTAATATTCATGGAAAAGAATTTGATTAAGTGAGAGAATCAACTGCACATGAATTATTATTAATATTCATGAAAAAGAAAGTAATTAAGTGTGAGGATCCACCTCACATTTGGTTTCCTATTTTTTAGGGAAGGTGGAGGATCTCATGGATGGTTGAAATATTTCCTCCTTAAAATCCTTGAGAGATATTTCCTCCACAAAATCCTTAAGAGATATTTTCTCCCTATATATCTTAGAGATCCCTTTCTTAGTGGATCTGATGAGAGTTTCTCTCCATGGTGGTTAAGTCTCCAAATATTATATAATGAGGGATTTCCATGGAAGAAGGGATAATGGATATTGAGAATTATACCAAACTTATGATCTCATGAGTGGTATGTCATTTGGAGTATCAACATTCTGTGTGTGGACTATTTAATCAAGGGTTTGTACAAGGGGAACTTTATGAAGTTGTTGCACTCACATATATGGTTGTAATTTTTCTTCATTGTTGTTCTCATTAATATAATATGCTTGGCCTATTTCTTTCAAATATGTGTTTGATCTCACATGAATTTGTCTCTAATAGATAGATCTATTTCGAGCTAATCTCAGTAGAGTAGGAAGCTGGTTGTATCTTTGTTTGTCTACATGGATTATCGAGGAGTTTAATATTGGATCTCAACTTGGACTGTGCAGGGACAAACACTGGTAAAAAGGTACTTCTTTTCTCCTTCCTCCTCACACATTAGTTTATCTAGATCTAAAAGGAAGTCAGTGTCCATGATAAGCATCTTCTGTCTTAAGAGTTAAGAGTCTAGCTCTCAAGAGGAGATCTACCTGTCTGTAGGGAGATTTTCCTACAACACCAGGAGGACATCTAGAATAAAGAAATAAATATGTTCAACTTTCAAGTTCCTGTTTTATAACTTTGACACATTTTTGGGTGATTACTATGTTTTTCCAACCATGATTATCATTTGGGTGTTGTATTTTAATCTTATTATTATCATCATAAAGATTACAACACTTTTGGATACTTGATATAAGTTTTAGGCTGATTAAAAACTTTGGTAAAGTTAAACAAGCTACTACAAGAAAGTTCGCAATGTCGGCACTGCGAACTTGTAATTATGACAGTTTGTAAGCAATTAGCACACAAGATAGGTGTTTTTTGATCATAACGTTTGAATGCCAATATGGGTTCCTATGAAATTTTGGGTGGAGGAAGAACAATATGTTTTTAACGGGATGAAAAAAACCAGCCCGACTCGGTTCATATTTTTGGAGAAAAGCTAAAAATATCACCTACAGGGAAGTTCGCAGCGTATGTTGTCAAAGGCACTGTGAACTCTAACAGTTTGACAAATTCGAGCTATGGGAATGTTGTTAGATGTCAGGGAAGGTTAGGGTGGTCTCCTAGGAGTTATTTGGATATGAGGGACATCTATTCCATCTCCAGGTCAAGCAGCACAACCTGTTTCAATAGGAATTTCTCACAATAGACAAGATCCCAAAAAATAGGAATTTGTTAAGGTTTTGTTGGAATATTTTGTAACAAGACTCCTAAATGGAGGATGATCCTATGTATCTCCTTGGTTTCAACCTCCTTAGGATAGAGATATATAATTTACTATATATGGAAGTGGATTTTGATAAGGAAAGGGTTGGAGTGATAGGAAAAGGACTGTTACTATTTTGTAAACTCTCATCATCTGTATATCTAGATGGAGGATTCTTGTGTAGTCAAAGATTATATTTTTCTCCTTTCTTTGTTCATTTTATTTGTCTTATTTCTCTAATGGGATACTGATTGATAAAGGATTTATCAACATATTTGTTAGGAGGGTTATGCAGTGGATGATTTACTGTGTATTTTGTGAAGCATCTCTTCTTGGAGAAAATCTTTATTTCTTGATTAAAACGATCCTAATGAATGAAATTTCAGCCATATGAATGTGTCAATAAAGCATGATGTGAATTTGACTGTTCATCTTGATTTTTTTATGTATTTTATTCTATTCATCTTTCAAATATGTACTGGTTGGATATTATGATAGTCCTTTTTGCTAGAATATAGTATTTGGGATTTTGTGCATTAGATCAAGATTTGAACCTTATCAGTTTGATCCATGTTTTTAAATATAATCACTCATCCAACTATGAACATTCAGATGGGTATTGGGCTTACACTTATAGCAGTCTAAGTGTGACTCTCAATGCTAACACCATGTGTCACCCTGATTCATGGCTTTAAAGGTCCTTATGTGCCACATTGACCTTGACATTTCCCACCACCTGATTGGGCCATGTGTCCTTGTTGATGTCATCCTACTGACATGGTCCTACTATTGTGTCACATGACTTATTTCGATCTTCCTATTTTATCTGATGGCTGGTAGGATTTCGCAGTTATGGATTTAGGAACTTTGACACTTTTATATCAACCTTCAATCATCGTTGAAGTTCCTAATAGGTTTTGTTATCGTTTGATATTTCCTTGTCTTGATCCGAAAACATTTGTTTACTCTAGGACTTTGGGCCTTTGGCCCCACATATCTTATCCTTCTACTTTATGTCAATCAACTGTCAGCGGGATTTTCCATCTCTTCCTTTGATCTGACAGTCGACGGGAGTTCATTACTTCAGGACTTCGGCCTTTGGGTATTCCTACATGACTTAGTCTTATTTTTTCCAGAGTGATCAATGCTAGAGTTGAATGCTTGATCCAATGGTTGATATCTCACCCATAGGGATCTTAGTTTGATAATCTGCATGAGTTCATTTATTCTAGGACTCCGAGATATTGTAGCTTACCCTATCCTTCCACTAAACATGATCGTATGGTTGAGACTTAACCCAAAGTCCCTCCTTGATCTAACAAATGGCAAGATTTTGTGACTTTGTGATCCTTCCTTGTCTCCAATTTTTGTTGAAGTGGCAAAGTGTTAAAGTTATTTTTTCTGCTACTTGATCTAATGGTCCATATTTCTACTGCTTTATATCTAACGGTTGAGATTTAATCCTTCCCAACCTCTGACTTCACCTCAATCTAACAATCCTGGATTATCCCGAACTAAAAATGAACAACTCCTGTAACTCGATCCTTTACAAGGGATTATTCCTTGTAGGCTTTGGATTCTATGTGATTTGACAATCCATGATTTTCCAAAGAAATACATCAACAAACATTATTCTTCCTTAATTATTTTGGAGTTTTTTGTGGGGATTTCAATCTCAATAGCACTTATGTAATGCACTCTCCCTTCTAAGTTTTCCTTCATCATTTCCATGGTCTGATTCTATGTGTTCTTTCTTTGTAGAATCTCCTTGCTATCTCTGCTAAGATTTAGGAACATAGGATCATTTTTTGATCCTATCGTGATAAACAATGATAACAAAGTTCTTATTCCCCAAGGTGATATTCCTTTGCACCAAGGCGGTTTTTGATTACTTGGGATGACCTAGGTTCTGATCTCAAATAGGTTTCCAACAAAACCCTCAAACTATCAGACCTCTTGGTAAACCAGAAGAATAGAATGCAAAGTGCAGTAGCAGGTGACATATATTTATGGGGGACTGCAATACTCATGTGTTTGCAGTCTAGGAATGAGTGGGGATGGTGTTTAGATTATCTCCCTTATACACCATTATTTATCATTCATCTACTTCTAGGATTCATTCAACATTAAGTTATGCAGGCATGTTGTTATAAATAGTTTTAACCATTCATTCTTTAGCTAATGAATAATATAATAGTAAAATAATTCATTAACAATCACATTGAACACAATATTTTACCATGGTTCAACCCCTCCTAGGGATACATCTAAAAAGATCTGGCTTCTCTTCGCTTTTATTTATTTTGCTACAAAATATGCATCATTCACATTACATCTTCAAGATTACAATTAAAATAAGGGTAAGTACCCTCTGGGAAGCTAACTAGATCACACTAGTCTCCTCATCCTGTGACCTAACCCTAAAAACTAGTGTATTCCACTCTACCACAATCATCATACAAAACTCATTACAATCAATAGCTTTTGAACCAAACCTTAACCTATACCTCCTAAGTATTTATTTATACTACTCTACTGCTTATAGTCGTTACAATCTTTGTCAAAAACCATAGCCCTAACATGATCAGGCCTGCCTGCATGTGTGCCACATTTTTTTTCCTCCTCAATGTTTATTTTCCTTCTTTTTTTTCATGATTCTTTTCTTCCTCCTAAGGTGCGCGCTCCAAAAAAATACATTTTTCTTCCAAAATTAGGTATTCACCCAAAATAGGCCTGCACCAATGACTATGTTTAACCATTCATTATTTATCTAATGATTAACAAAACAGTAAAATCATTCATTAACACTCACATAGAACACAATATTTTATCGTGGCTCACCCCCTCCTAGAGATATGTCCACAAAGATCTAGCTTCTCTTATCTTTTATTTATTCTATTGTAAACTCTACACCGTGTGCATCACATCTTCAGGATTACAATGAAAAGGAGGGTAAGTACCCTCTAGGAGGTTGACTATATCACACTAGGATCCTCAACCTATGACCTAACCCTAAAAAACTTGTTTATTTCACTCTACCATAATCACCATACAAAACTCATTATAATCAATAGCTTTCGAAACAACCCTTAACCTAGACCTCCTAGGTATTTATTTATACTACTCTATTGGCTTATAATCGTTACAATATTTGTCAAAAACCCTAACCCTAACATGATTAGGCATGTCTTCATGTTGTTTTTCCTTCTATTTTTGCATGCTTTTTTTCTTCCTCTTAATGTGTGCGCTCAAAAAATAAACCTTTTCTTCCAAAATTAGGTCCACACCCAAAATAGATCCTGCTTCCCAAAATAGGCCTGCACAAACAGTGGTATTCCTTTTTTTTCTCTGATTACTGTGCAGGTTTGACTCATTTTTCCATCAATGACAAAAAACAATCAATAATGCCAATAATCTTCGCCTTTGGAATTGAGGGAAACATATCTATAAAAAAAATGAATTTGTACCTTTTCTCCCCCTACCATTGATCTCATCTTTAAATTTGGGAATTGAATTTTTTTTACTACCTTTTCTCCCCCTTTGGCATCAATGAAAAAAAAGGATGTTTCCTTGCTCCCTTTAGGGTAACACTCCCCCTGAGGTGATGCTCTCCCTATCTATGAATATCTCCCCCTTTGGACAAGGGATATCACTCTAAGGTAATGCTGGTGGCATGGATGCCAAAAATATCTCCTTCTGGAATCATGTTGCTACAACCAATCATGGGAATAAGAATAGCTCCCTCTATGCATATGTCTCCCTATATCTTCTCTGCAAGATGAACAATATTTTACCACTGCAATCTACTTCTACTTCAATATACTTCTGCTCTACTGAAACATAGTTCAACTGCTCAAGAATGATATTCTCTTCCTATAATTATCCTTGGACCTGTAAATGCATCTACCATCTAAAATAATGACACACCATACATCAAGTGTATGCCAATCATACATACGATCTCATGCATCAATCATGAAGAAACATATATATTAATAATATGTGCCAAAAGTGAACTAAGAATATATCAAGATCATCAACAAGTGCCTCTATCAATGTACCAACAATGAGCTTTAAACAAGTGTCATATCACACATGATATTCCTTTATCATAAGATATATCAATGGATCTCACACATGTACCATGACAGATATTCCTTAGAAACCATTCACATAACTTCACTGAGAGAATACATAACCAACATTGTTCCTTGGAAGATGAAGATCTGCAACAAACCATGTCAGATCCTGCAAAATAGAATTATACTATCAAACCATGCTACTTTAAATGATGCTAGTTATCTATTCATTTGTAACCAAAGAGCCTCTTCATTCGTTTGTTCTTTAATAATCATAGGGGTATCAATAGGAAAAATCTTAAATCTTCCCTAATTCCTCCTTCCTTTATTTTGTTTATATATATATTTTTTTGTTGAGGAGGAGTTTTAGTAGATCATCAAAACAATGTTTGAGAATTTCCAAGATCATCATTGCTTAATTCTTCTTACTGATATCCTATTGAAATTTCATCATCATCATTAATTTATCTTGTGCAATAAAAGCTTCTTTATCTTTTTGTTGAGAATTTTCTTTTTTCATTTTCCATTTGTTGGGTAATGAATAATTTATTTGCAGGACATTATCAATTTCTGCAATTGTGTCACAATTTTATTTAGGAGTTTTTTTTTCTTGAGCTTGATCCACTTCATATGTATAATGCTAATTTTCATATACCTTATTAGACACTTCACCTATCATTCTCCTGATGTCATTTTTATCTATTTCAGGTGCAATATCTTTATCATTTTTCTTCCTTTGTATTTTAGCTTTTCTTCTCTATATCTTATAATTTTTCTTAATGCTGGAGATATGTGCCTTCATGGAATATTTTGGCAATCTACATTCACTAGACTTATGACCATAATCGTTGCATTTTTGGCATTCAATATTGAATTCTTGTAAGGGAGAGAATGAGTTATAATTTCATCTTTCTACATTATTCTTAATGTTTTCATCTCTTTGAAAATTTCTTGGATTTTACTTTCTATAAGATTTACAATGTACTTCTTTATGTCCAAAATTATTGCAGGAATAACAATATCCAAGGAAAATATATTGATTTCTGTTAGAGGGATTCTTTCTGATGATTTTATTCTTTTTTTCATCTTTTTCTTTAGTAGGGAGTGCAAATTTATGTTTATTTGGGATAGTCTTCAATGGTATTGCCCTTGCATTATTTTCTTCTCTTCTTATGGAGTGTTGGCACAGGGGGAGACCTAGGGTTCAATGCTACAACAATGCACCAACAAAACCCTAACTACCAGCCCTTTAGGCAACACCTGTGAAGAAGATGAAGTCTCACCCAAGGTAGAGGGAAGGGTGGTTGCAGGGCTCCAATGTATGCAACCTTAGCTGGGAAAAATATCTGTGATTCTAATAGAGAACTCAACAGTTATATTTATCAATATTTAGTTCTTAGTTACAATGCAGTTAAACCCTAATTACAACACAATGCAATATTCAATCAGATCTAGCATCTAACAACACTTAGCATGACGAACCAGATTAGAGATTAATAGATTCATCACTAAGAACCTGTATATAAATCAGATCTGATATCTATCCCTATTATTAAGAACTAAGCATTGACATATAATTCATCTATATTAAAGAACTAAGCATATTAACATATAATCACATCAACACATTGCACAAAGCAGAGCAACACAACATGTATGTGGTTCACCCCCACCCTGGGGCTACGTCCACCAACTCTTCTCTTCTTTATTAGCTTCTTCAATAGGTTACATGTATAGAGCCTCAAAAACCCCTACTATGTAGAGGACAATATATCTTCAGAGCTCGCTAGATCCTCCTTCCTTGAGTATATCTAAGAACGCAGCCTTCCACAGTCTCTTACAATGACTTTCACTTAGCTCTGTAAGTCTCACACAATATTCACCAAAGCACTTAAAACTCTTGATCACATGGATCCAAATTTAGCACTCATCCATTCATTTTTCTATCTATGTCCTCACTACATCACCTATCATTTATTTATACATACAAAATAGGCCTAAGCATGGGTGAACCCATGGGCCGACATTCCCATACCCATTACATAATCCCGAAACCCAAAAAGGTCCCTAAAAGGGGCTGAGATCCAGTGATATCTTTATCAAATGGCACTTCACTATCGATAGTCTTTCGAAGTCCCAAAATTAGGTCAAACATGACCAAGAATCCTCAAAACTTGGTCAAGGGCCAACAGGCCTCCAACACTCACCTGTGATTCATCCCGAGTCACTCTGATCTAACTATTCTTGCTTCAAAATCCTTGAGCTTGGATCGAGATGCTTCAACTTGTTTCTATGCTATAGCCTCCTATTTAGTGAACTCTTGTATGACTGCTTCATTGACACGTCCTTCGAGGCATTGTTCAGTTGTGGTGACAACTTTCTCTAGTTCTGCTCCTCGACCTTCAATTTATGTGAATAGTTGGTAAGCCTCATCCTATACAGGTTGGAGCCTCTGAGTTACTTCCATAACTTTGCTTTGAATAGTATGGACCTTTTGTTGGGCAATGCACTACTCTTGGGATCGCTTCATTCTTTCCACGACTGATAGGGGATTCAAATGCACATGTATTCTCTCTTCTTGATACTTTTCTTCCTGGAGCTATGACTCTAGTGCCTTCAATTATGGATCCTTAGTGAGTTGTTCATATGTTTGGGTAGTTCAATCACTTAGTTTCTTGCATTCTAGGGAAAGGAATTTTTTTCTTTCAACTACGCTTTGAGCAGTTGCTTCCCTTTGGTCCCTTATATCCTTTGGGGTGTCAGGTATAGTGTGGAGCTCTAAATATGGTATTCATTGTTGTCGCTGCTGGACAGATTTTGTGAGTTTCTCTATGTGATGCGTGACATGGTATTCATCCTGTAATTCTAATCCTGTCATGGAGTGGAGGGCTCTATTTACTACATATTTTACTTCGAGTTTCTCCGCGAGCAACTGTTATTTCTCTTGTTGCATCTGTGCTTTCTCCGCTTCAAACTTGGCCTGGAGAGAAACCTTATCCTATTCTAAAATTCTTCATTGTTCTATAATGTTTCCTTGTACTTGCTTCAAGGTCTGGGTAGCTTGTTCTACTTTTTCTTGTGCTCGACGAAGACAAGCTTCGACCACATCAGCTAATTGATGAAGTTGGGTTGGCTCATCCCCCAACTCTGGTTCTCTTGATGATAGGGGTGTAGTGGACACTATGTGACTAGACTAAAGGGCTTGTTGTACCCCTCGAAACTTGACCTTAAGTCTATCATACATTTCCTCCTTATTAGCTTCTTGCTTCTCCATTATTTCCACCAAAGCATCGTTGAGGGATGCTATAATGAATTCAAAGTCATCAGTAGTAAGAATGGTCTTCATCTTGGTCACGGTGGCTCTCGATTTATTCCGGGAAGAAGGTTTTGGGGGAGAGACCTTCCTCTTCTTCAGGGGATCAGTCTCATCTCTCAGTGATGTTACTTCACCTTCCTTATGTTTAGCTCTTGCACCATTTATGTATTCTACTTTGTCATCACCCCCTTGGTCAGGTGATATTGAAGCAGTCTTTCCTGAGGCACTGCTTAATTCTTGTACTTCTTTGGTCTTCTTCGTTTTACTGGGTCTAGGTGTATCATGCACAGTTTACGGGTTGTTAGGGTCGGACATCTCTTTAGGGTGTGTTGGAATAAGGAGGTCTATCAACCAATACTTAGTGATCTCCTCAAGATCCTCTTATGTAAGCTTGTAGTACAACTACAGCTTCTCCTTATGTTCATCGGCTCACGTTGTAAGGTAGATGAAGTGTCGATCTGCGCAGAACTTGATCAAAGGTCTGAATCTCTGTAAGGTGTTCGGAGTCATGCGATATTCGTCTTCTATGGCTCTCTTCGGCTGAAGGTAGTAGGTATATGAAAAATGGCATTCGACTACCATTGTTTCTTCATGTCGCTCGAGTACCATAGTGTGGAAAAATTCACAGCAAGCAGTTCAAATGGTTCAATATCTGGGAAGGTCACACCTTCCAGCATCTCCTAGGCAACAAAGGCGATAAGGATTAGGAGCCATCTAAAATGGAACTCATAGCCCTGATCCTGGGCTTCGCGATAGTATAGCTCCAGCTGATTCACCAGGTACTTCACCCAATTCATCTGTAAAACTTTTACGCACTTTCCCACGAGGTCAAAAAAAAATCCTGTGACCTACGTAGGTTTGTTCTTTCTTACTAAATTTCCTGCAATTAAATTACAGGCAAGGTGCACTGGGTCATTCTGGATGGAGGCTACCTTCTAGCCTCATGTTCCCCTTTCGACATCACCATATGTATCCTTGATTTTCTGTTCTAGTGCATGATCTGTGGATTTTCCTGGATAGAACTCCTATGGATCGAGTCCTCTCATACTCAATCCTATGATCCTATGGATCAATGTCGGGTCAATTGTAATATGGTAGTCTAACCATAGGTAACCACCATGCTAACATGAAATCAATAACATGACATAGACATTGACTTCCTGGTGTCTTCTAAAGTGTGGGATCTTCATGAAATTTAACATAGTGGACTATGTGAGGTTCATCATCCACAACTGAGGGATTATCTTTGAGTTATGCCCCTTCATCTTGGTCAGGTACTTATACGGGGAAAGCATACTGTATTTTTTGCGATCTCCGAGGTTGAAATCACTGAACTTCAACATTGTGATCTTATCATGTTGTGCACAAACTGTTCTTATCCCTTTTGGGAGGTATGCAGTAACCATGGTGTACTAAAATTCTCTTGGCACACTATCGCGAATCACTGCCCTTGCCAGAGGTGGGATGTATTCGGGCAATATGGACAGGATTAGCTTCTCCTTGGCTAGGTCATCTCTATGTTTAGTTCTCTTTTCTACTGATGGTTAGGATGATCTGGCTCCATGAGAAGTCGACAGAGAGGATTTCATTCCTCTCGTCGATGACACTTGAATACTTGCAGACATTTCTCGTTCAGACATTACCCTTTCAGTCATTAGGTCAATAAGAACTTCTTAGACAATTTTCTCTGTAGCACTAAGCTTGTCCAACATGCATGCTCATGGTTGAATGTCTCAGGTTCAAAGAGTAATTGTTCAATACAATGGGATAGATGGAACTAACGCGGTGATCACTGTGAGAAATAAACTATGATGTGAGCTCTGATAGTCACAATTGGAAAAAGTGTTCTCGTTGAATGGCATGACGGGATAAATAGATAACTCGGCAGTGGATCTCTTGCAATGGGAGAGAAGCCTTCATTAACTCATTTTTGTCTGTTGTGGCACAGTCCCAATGGTCTGGTGGTGAACTTTCTGACCATAAATTCCTTTCTACCCATTCGGGCCATCAGTCGAACAATTATACTGTATCTAATGGCTATATTTCTTTGCCATGGTGAAGTGCCATGTGACGTTGTTATGATATTCCGACGAAGCTCCAATTTTGAAATTTTTCCTTCTGAGAAGTTCCCTTGGGAACCTTATGTAACTTTTAAATATTATCTCTCTTCTTACTTAGTTTTCTATCCTTCTTTCCAATGAGCTTTGTCTCGGGATTCCTTTTTTCCATTATGATTCTTATCTTCGTTTGGCAGAGTAAATTCGTGTTGTTGAGGTTCCTTCCTAGAAATCAAGGGTAATACTTCATCTATACCTGGATAGGTACTTCAGTCTTTTGTGGGTCTTATGATGTTCTTCCAATTTCGACATCCAAATATCTTATTGGAAATAGCTCCGCCTGGTTCTCATGTTCTTCAATCAAGTGTGCAATCCTCCTAGTCATGAAATCTTTTAACTCTTGCTTCTTCTTCTCTAGGATTTCCTCTTCTTTTCTTATGGCTTTATATTTTTCAATCCAAGGTTTTCCTAATAACATACAAAATGGAGCGTTGTTCTCAATAAATTTAACAACTTTGAATTCTTCCTCTGTCGAAGTTCCATGAGCACTCATAGATATCCCGGTAAGTCTTCCACATAGGGTTATCAACTTTCCTCTGAATAATCCTATTCCTCCCAATGAAGGAATCATAGGAAGCTTTCCTAGAATTTCCCAAGTTCTTTCAGTCATGATATTCACTTGTGTTTCCTCATCCATAATACAACTAATGCCGAAGTCTCCTATTCTTGCTTCAATGTACTCGTTTTCTTTAAAGACCTCTGATAAACTGACATGTCAGTGAGCATTCAGGGTTTCTTGCATCTGTAGTAATACTTTTTCTAATTCTTTCAAGGGTTTTTTCATAATCTTAGTTTATGTATCTACCTTAGGGTTTTCTTGGTTCATATTCATTCTTTCAACCTTAGAAATCATTCTAGGGAAATCCAATACTTCATGGTCCATAGCTTTGCAACAGAGGCAACTAGGTCTTCTACCAGGGCATTCCTTAGCTAGATGTCTTGATTTTCTACAACTGTAACAAAGGGTTAATCCTTTCTTTCTAAATGATCCCCAACCTCTCTTGTACTGTGCGCTAGGATCATGGTAGCTAACCTGCAAAAAAATATTTCTAAGATCCTGCATCCATTTGTTAGTCTAAACATTCTCTCTGTGCATAGGTATAACATAGATTTCACTAATATTATCAGGTCTACTCATATCAAATCATCTTTCTTCTTTCAGTGCCCTAGTTTTCAAGCTAGGATAAATATTATCAAATATACCTAGATCCATAGTTTAGAAACAAAAAATTCCACTAATATTATCTTTAGCAGAGCACAAAGCTTCCAGATCTTAAAACTTTTTATTATTCTTACCTTTATCAGAGCAAAAAGAATTCAGATCTTACCTCTTTTCTTCAGATCAGACTTCTTTCTTTAGCACAGAGATTCACAAATCAAGTATAATATTGCACCCTAGAGTGACAGATCTACGCACAGAACTCTCACAATTTCAGGTTAGGTCTTTGCACAAAGCTTATTTTTGCTTAGTTCCCAACAATCACAGTATCAGGTCCCAACAACGGAACCATTTGTTGGCACAAGGGTAGACCCAGGGTTCAACGCTACAACAACGCACCAACAAAACCCTAACTACTAGTCCTTTCGGCAACACCTACGAAGCAGATGAAGTCTCACCCGAGGTAGAGGCAAGGGTGGTTGTAGGACTCCAGTGTCTGCAACCTTAGCTGGGACATAGATCTGTGATTCTAACAAAGCACTCGGTGGTTATATTTATCAATATTTAGTTCTTAATTATAGTGCAGTTGAACCCTAATTATAGCACAACACAGTATTCAACCATATCTATCATCTAAAAACACTTAGCATGACGAAACAGATCAGATCTTAACAGATTCAACACTAAGCACCTGTATATAAGTCAGATATAACATCCAACCATATTATTAAGAAATAAGGATCAACATATCATTCATCTATATTAAATCACTAAGCACATTAAAATATAAGCACATCAACACATTGCATAAAGCAGAGCAACACAACATGTACATGGTTCAGCCCCACCTTGGTGCTACGTCCACCAACTCCTCTCTTCTTTATTATCTTTTTCAATAGGTTACATGTAAAGAGCCTAAAAAACCCTTACTCCATAGAGGAAAAGAGATCTGTGCATCTCGCTATATCCTCCTTCCCGGAGTAGATCTAAGCACACAGCCTTCCATAGTCTCTTACAATGACTTTCACTTAGCTCTGCAAGTCTCACACAGTATGCACCAAAGAAATTACAACTCTTGATCAAACAGATCCAACTTTAGCACTCAACCATTCATTTTTTTATCTATTTCCTGACTACATCGCCTAGCATCTATTTATACATACAAAATAGACCTAAGCATGGGTGTGTTGGACACACCTACCACACTTAGAGGGGGGGTGAATGAGTGTGGGGCTCTTTTTCCCAAAACTGCCCTCTTGCACAAAAACTCATCAATTAGCATTCAACATTTATTCATTACCCATTGTTGTCATTTATAACCATTTAGATGTGAGCACATATCAACAACATATATCAGCAATATATCATCAACAAGTCATCACCACAATGAACACAAAGAACACAAGATGTATGTATAATTTTCTTTTTATTACGGACTACAATCCTTGGGGTTTATAAACAACAACTGAATAGAGTACAACTCTACAAGAGCACCAGATCTATATGCAAGACTCAGCTTGCATTCTCAGCATCAACTGAGATGAGGCAACAATCCTCAACAGATATCAATCTGTACCATAAG
>ML778389.1:510853-522648 GCA_009831015.1 Picea engelmannii | reverse complement strand
TATAAATCAATTACTTGACATCAACCAATCAATCAAACCAAACCATTTACATCAATGACATATGATCCAACAATCTCCCAAGTAATCAAACCATTGGCATCAATGACAAACCATTGGCATCAATGACAACATGATCCAACAGGGTGAACCCATGGGCCGACATTCCCATACTCGTTACATAATCCCAAATCAAAAAAAGGGTCTAAGATCCCGCAATATCCTCTTTGTCTGGTGCTCCACCTTCAATAGCCTGTCGAAGTCCAAAAATTAGGTCAAACATGACCAAGAATCCTCAAAACTTGGTCAAGGGCCAACATGGAGTTCTTAAGGCAATACACATAGATAATTGGTTGTCTGTCATTATTTTGTTCTGAAGAAGGATCATATCCTATTCATGTCTTATCATTTGATGATCTCTGACTGTTAATAAAGTTGTTTAGTATTTTTGAGTTGTTTTCAAATTTGGACTAAATGTCTTATTTTCCTAGTTTCCCTTTTAGTTGAATTATTTCATCTTCCAATATCTAACATGTTTGTTGTTTTTCATTGAGTACCTTATTCAATATTTCTTCTTTTATTTTGGTTTCTTGGATTTGGGTTCTTAACTCAATAATCAATTGTCATAAATCACTAGTGGTTTTGGAAACCTCTTTTTCTCTTGATTTTATAACTTTTTCAAATTTTAGAAGTTGTTCCCTTAGTAACTTGTTTTTCATTTTAGATTTTCTTAGTTCTTCAATTGCACGGATAAATTCTTCCTCAAGGATTACTTCTTCTTCATATTCTGAATGATTATCATTTTGAGTTTTCATTCCCATAGATAGAAGCTCTGGCTCCTCTTCTTCACTTTCTTCAGACGAGCTACTGACTTCTTGGGTAAAGAAAGTTTTCTTCTTGTTGTAGAAATTCCTTTTATTTTTGGTTTCAATATTGTTCTAATATTTGAAAGTTCTTTCATCATCACTTTCCTCTTTCTTAGGATAGGAACATTTGTTAGCAAAGTGTGTGATTCTTCCACAGTTTAAACATTTGAAGGGTAACTTTCCTTTATATTTTCCAAATCCTTTCTAGAGTTTCTTTATATGTTTTATTGATCTTCATTAGAAGTCTACTCATAATTCTTCTTTGCTTTAGAATCTTTAAAGGTTTTTTATCCTTTTGATGGTTTTTCCTATCCTGTCCTCATCTCATACATTGTAAGAATTCCATGGAGCTCATCTACTGTTAGTTTTTCAAGGTCTGGTATGTCTTCAATTGTAGAAATATTGGCATCATACCTCATAGGTAATGATATTAAGATATATTATACAATGGTTTGTCTTTAAGTTCTTCTCCAACTGATCTAATTGAGTTAACTACCTCAACTGCTCTATGAAGATATTCAACAATGTTCTTCTTCATTCATTTTCAAATTTTGAAACTGAGCTCTGTAGGTTTGTAGTTTAGTTTCCTTGAATTTTTTTTCTTCTTCATATATAACATCCAGTTTTCCCTAGATATTCTTAGATGAATTAAAATGAATTACCTTCAAAAATATAGGATTTATTAATCCTCCTAGAATGGCATTGATTTCTCTTGAGTTTTTATTGCAAATATTCTTTCTTGCAATATTTGTGGGTGGAGTAGTTAGTCCAGTGTAACTGTTATCCCTTAGCCTAGGGATAACTAAGGATATCATGTCTCAGGGCCCACAGTTCGTAGACATGGAGTGTTGGGACCAGACAACTTAAGCATGGCCCTAGAGGGACCCTATTTTCTTCAGTGCAATCCACATATCACCAACAACAATATTCATCACACCAGTTTGGTCTTGAAATGGAAATGAGTCTTTCTCTAGGAGATAATAAGTTTGGTTATCATGGTATGTATCTCTCTGTTCTTTAAAAAAATTAAACATGTTTCATTGAATCTTTCTCGATTTCATAATGTTTGCTTGACTTTATGTTATTTTCCTTGTTCGAACCTGAGAGGATCACAAGGTTCCTTATTAAGTTGGTTTACTTTTAGGATAGGTTGTTACATAGTGGATATCTGAAGATTCATACCTCGTTCCCTCCATACTTACCATTTTCCATCTTTATCCCCTCCATCTATCCACATTTTTTATAATTGGGGAAGGCTCCACTTGGAAAGGGTTTTACCTTACCTCATGGAAATAAGGGGATAAAGGTTGAGAGGGAAATGTAGCTGGAAAAATTTAAGAACCGAATTTAAACCTTCGAGATGCTTCACCCAGGGATCCCTGAGAAATCACTGAAACTCTTTTCAACAAGAAAAGGAGACCAAAATATGAATAAAACACTCCAGGCATTTATTGGTGGATAAGAGGTCTCATCATTAGCCGACCTATCATGACCATAAACATGTAGTGGTATGACACTACCACCCAAATGGTCACCAAGCCAAGGTAGTGGCTCTTGGCTTCATGGCCAAGAGAAAGGTGTTCTCATCACTAGCCAACCTTCTTATTTCCATGAAATTTTTGTGGGTGACACTGCCACTAGATGGTCACCAATTCAGGGAGGTGTCCATCAACTCTTTCCTTGCAACATGAAGAAATACATCTAAAGGAAGAAAACAAGGATAAAAATAAATGGCAATCAATGGCCTTGGAAACATTTTCATCCTTAACAAGGTGAAACTCACCCTCAACAAAGGCACCCATAGGTGAGTTTTAAATTTCCCTGCTATCACATGCACCTCATACCCAAATCTTTTCCCCTCACCACCTCATACATTTTCATGATTTGGTTCAAGTTCCACTAGGGAAATGACCTTGACTTAAGGGAGAATGGACCAATAGGACACCCCGAGACCATTCCAAACCTTATACTTTTCAAGTTGCATAACGTTTTGAGCATTTGTTTTGGTTTAGGGAGGTTTAATGCACATGTTTGGGTGTTTTGATTATTAGATGTGATTTATGTATTATGATGCCTGTGACTTATGGACCCCTGGAGGGTGTACTTGTTGTCTTTTCAGGACCTTTCCTCGAAAACAACTACATGGAAAGATGACTAGATCAGACCTTCATGAGGTCTCAAATCCCATTTGGTGGATTTTTAGACCCTAGCCAGGGGGTAGGATGAAGATGAAGGGGTTCTGCTAAGAAGAAAAAGGAAGTTTCCTTTCGAGGCACTTTGTTGGAACTAGACCCAGGAGGTTGTGCCTTTCCCCCCTAAACGATGGCCTTTAGAGTCTTTGGATGTCACCCATAGAGCCCTGGACATTTCTAGATGCAGTGGTTATCATCTTGGGGGTAATCCTAAGGTTATTGGCACATGTGGGTAGGGTTTTGGCATTTGGAAGCCCAACGTTTCACTCCATGAGCCCAATGTTCCATGAAAAAGGTCCAACATCACCAAACAAGGGAATGAAGACACTCCTAGGAGGGTATTTACATGAAAATTTATTTTATTTTGTCTAAAATTTAATTTTGTAAGAAACTGGCCAGGTCGGCCCTAACATTTTGACCTCAAATAATTGCAGGTCAAGTTTTGGTATAAATAAACATAAAGTGACATTCATTTTGATCATAACTCTCACTTGGGAGATTGGAGGTATGAAATTTTCTCCCTACTAAGGTTTACTGGATGAAATAAGGAAGGAGATACTCTTTTAAGGCTTGTTTTTTGGCATTTGGATCAATTTATTGGAGTATTTTGGCAATCTAGCATTGTTTTACATGATTATTCTTGGTGCAAGTAAGTAGATTTTTTACTTTTTCATTGTTAATGGTTATGGTAATGGTTTTATTTCACATACAAGATTATGAAATTTCATTTTTTAATTGATGCTTGAAGTAAGAAACTTAAGGTGTTAACTTTCTTTCTTTTCATTTACCAAGTTTCATTGAATTGGTCTAGTAACTAGTGAAACCTCTAGAGCCCTAAAGTGTTAGCACTTTAGAGGTTGTGGTTAAGTTATTTTGCATCATAATTTCATCCATAAAATTCTAAGGAGAAGAAGGATTTATGGCCTAAAAGTGCCTACACCCTAGCTACCTCGCTTCTTTTGGTCAAGAGTCTAGGAGGACTAAATATATTACTCCCCCTAAACCTCTTTTCCCTCTTAGGTTTTGTGAATAATCATATGTTAATATTCCTAGAAAGAGACACCAAATTTGACTCCATTATCCCTAGAAGGCACTAATCTTTATTCCTTAACTCTTGACAAGAATCATCAACCTTAAAACTTCAAATCTTTATTTTCTACCCTATTAATCTAGCTTAAATCTACTAACCTAGTTTAGAATTACCAACCTAATACTTGCTACTGCTAGTGTCATTGTTACAGCCTTTACCTAACAGTTTTTCTAACCTTACTAACCAAACAAACTAACCCAGAAAATGCACAAAGAAAATTTTTATCATCTTGAATCTCTGATGTATGTCTAATTGCTATCTAAGGGTTCATTTATGAAAGTACACTACAACAGTTATAACTTTTTTTTTCTATAATTTTCATTGCTAAAGCCATAATTTTGCAGCATTATCAACCTCATTTTCCCATATCAATCAGCCTAGAATTTGTATAAGGAAAAGTACTATCAATTAGAGATAAAGTGTGTGTTTAACTACCTTCATAAAGTGTAATTTTGAGGCTTAATTACAATTGTCACAACTATTTACTATTGTATTGTCATCTCTAGCATCTTATTTGAAGTTCATTTGCTAGATAGGATATATCTATAATTTGCATAAGGAAAAGTAATATCAATCAAAGTTAAATTGTGCATTTAATTGCATCTACGCAGTGCATTTCTGAATATATATTTCAGCTATCATACTTTTCCTTTTTACTGTTGATACAATCATTCTTGGCAGCTTGTTAAGGTTTATTTGTTGGTTGATACATCTCTAGAAATTGCATGTGACAAATTATTATCGTCTTGAAGTTTTAGATATCTTGTTATATTGTCCAAACAAGTGCATTTTATAGAATACATTGCAGTTGTTATTACTGTATTAAATGTTGTCATATATTTGTTTGTTGCATACACTTGTTTATTATCAATTTTCATTGCAAGTACATTGTATTGTTGAAGCATCATTATAATTTGTTGCTTTCCTTAAAATTTGTTTGTGTCTTGGTTAAGGGAAGGTATATTACTTTTATTTCTTGTCTTCACCCTTCAAGACATAAACTAATTTGAGTGACCTAGAGAGAAGGGTGGTTTTCCTTACACTTTTCCCTTCACCAACCCACTAGGTCTTGGGACGTCTCCCTTGGAGTGAGTTTATTCTCCTCCTAAATAGAAATACGTATCCTATTGGGGTGACAATGATAGGACTACCTATGTGTTAAATCAATCTAGGCCTACTTGCCTTTAGTCTTTGGGAATGTACAGATTGTGCGATAACAATACCCATTTTCTATATATTTCCAAACTTCAAAACCAAGAGCCATAAGGTATTTTTTCATTGTTATTTTCTAGAGATAATAATAATCTCCTTTAAATAATGGTTCTTACTTGGAAGACATTCCCTCTTGATGATCCATTTCTTTCAGGATCTACCTTCCAATTATTAGATTATGCTGAAGGCACTGGTTATGATACCAATTGTTGGAAATACTAAGAGGGGAGGGTGAATCATTATTACATTTTTAAACAATTAGTAATTACTTTGTTATTCCATTTATCATCACAATAGATCAACAATGGACTTGTATTTAAAAATCAATTATATAAGTATACTTAACAAGAATTACAAAGTTTATAAATAATAATCTATGATTGTGAAGGAAACCAATGCTCTTTAGATAACCAACTCTTGGAGACATAAATCCCCTTATTCAGAGCACCAAACCTAGGAAGCACCAAATCCTTTGATTTTATGGCAATAACCCTAGGAATCACCAACTCCCTTAATTTTAGGGCACCAACCCTAGGAAGCACCAACTCCCTTGTTTTAGGGCACCAACCCTAAGAAGCACCAACTCCCTTATTTTAGGGAACCAACCCTAGGAAGCACCAACTCCCTTGTTTTAGGGAACCAACCCTAGGAAGTGCCAAATCCCTTGTTTTCACACTTTACTTAGAAAAGGATATGAATATTTTCTCGATCCTCCCTTCCACCCTCACTGCGTAAGTATCTTCACTTTTCCTTATTGGACTCTTCTTCTGCTTTTGATATTTTGATATTGTAGTATTCCATATATAAAATAATATGTAGAAAATAAATATTTTAGCATAGAAATGGTAGAGAAACAATGATATAACTAGAACAATACCATAATAATATCATAATAACACCAGAAAGAGCACCTTGATTAATGAAAGACATGTTCACTTGCCTCTTCGAGGGGGAAACCTCCAACAGAGAAGATCTCTATTACAATAATATCCAAGACAATATTTCTCATACCCTATACTCCTATTTATACTAAATATGTCTATCAACAAGAACAATCTAGAGGAATATCCTTTTAGAAGTGAAAGTTTCTACTAGGTTTTATTACATTTGACGTATTCTTCCTTATTGCTAGGCCTTATTAATATTGTCCTTTATTACATGGAATTATATTATTCTACCTATGTGAAGCGTTAGGTATGTTAGGTCCCTAACATGTCCTCCCCCTCAAAGAGAAACCTTGTCCTCAGGGCTTAATATGACGAAAATGTGTTAGAATGGTGGTTGGCTCCGAGGTGGCATCTTATGGAGTTGTATATTTCCATTGGACTAACAATTCCTTGATGGTGCATTGATGGAGACAATGCTCTCGCTGGGCCAAGACTACTTGTGGATGCATCCATATGGAACCTTCTTCATCCAACTGACGGATACTATTTTGAGTTTGGCACTTAGTTCCAATAACCTTATTTAAGAAGGAAACATGAAAAACATGATGGATCTTTGACTGACTAGGTAGAGCTAACTGATAGACCATCAATCCAACATTCTTGAGCACTGTATAAGGACCATAAAAGTTTGGTGCAAGTTTCTAACAGTGTGAAACTTTGAGTGAATTATTCTTATAAGGTTGTAGTTAAAGAAATATATGATCCCCTTCAACAAAATTTCATTCAAAATGAGCTCGATCTTCTTGTTGCTTCATGCGATTATGAGCCATGGCCAAATTGTCTTTGAGGGAATGAATAATATCCTCTCGGACTATAATATTGTTTTCAACCTTCTGAACCTTCGAGACCCGTGAGATATATGAGAGAACATATGGGGGATTTTGGCCATAGACTGCTTCAAAAGGAGTCATGCTAGTAGTTGTATGGTAATATTTGTTGTATCACCATTTATCCAGGGGTAACCATTGAGTCCACTGATTTTTCCTCTCAGATGAAAAAAACATCAAATATGTTTTCAATCAATTGTTGACAAATTTAGTATGGCCATCTTTATGGAATTGATAGGCAGTGCTGAGATGCAATTGGGTACCCTATAGTTTGAACAATTATTTCCAAAAATTTCTTGTGAAAGTGGGGTCTTTTTCAGATACGATAGAATTAGGCATGCCATGAAGCTTGAAGATATTTTCCATGAATATTTGAGCCACTGTGGCAGTTGTGAATGGGTGTTGAAGAGCACAAAAATGATTTGGAGAGATGATCTACTACCACCATGATGACTGATTTATTCCCCGATTTAGGTAAGCCCATAATGAAATCCATAGAAATATCTCACCAAATAGAAGGGGGAATCAAAAGCGGTTGGAGTGTGCCCAGATATTTGAAAGTTTCTCCCTTTTTGCATTGACAGACCTCAAATTCAAACACAAAGGTGTAGATGTCCTGTTTCATACCATCCTAGAAAAAAGAACATTTGACTCATTCATAGGTTTTGGTAAACCCTGAATGTGCAATTGTGGGTGAGGTATGAAGTCTATAAAGAACTATGGATTTAAGTTGTGATGTTTGCATAAATAAAAATGGACTTTGTAGCGAAGCTATTCATTGTGTCAAGAGTACCCTAGAGAAACTGAAGAATTATGTTGCAATTGGTGGAGCATGCTAGAAAGTTTGGGGTCTTCCACCCATTCTTGACGAATAACTTGGAACCAATCTAGTACAATTAAGGAGAGGGAGAAAATGGACCCGTCTTCTTCATATTTATGAGAAAGAGCATCGACGACTACATTTTCCTTTCCCTTCTTGTAAATGATCTCATAATCATAGCCAAATAGCTTGGTCACCCATTTTTTCTGCACCGGGGATGAAATTCATTGTTCCGGGAAACACTTGAGACTCTAATGATCAATTTTTATTTGGAATTGTTGACCCAATAAATAAGGATGCCAGAGATCCATAACATGCAAAATAGCTAACATTTCCTTTCCATAAATGGATTGGCCCAAATGTCACTCTGAAAGTTGTTTTCTAGTGAAGGCCAAAGGCCTACCATCTTGCATGAGGATGACACCAATTCCTTTCATAGAAGCATCACATTCCAATACGAATGTATTTGTGAAGTATGGAAGTGCTAGGACAAGGATCGTGAACATAACATCTTTCAATTCTTGGAAGTCATGATGCACAGTTGAAGTCCAAGTGAAAGAATTCATTTTAAGGAGAGCAGTGAGAGGACCTGCAATTTTTCCATAATTCTAAACAAACGTCCTTTAATATCCTGTTAAACCTAGAAACCCACATAATCTATTAAGAGTTTTAAGGGGAGGCCAATCTGTAATGATCCCAAGCCAAATCTTTTCTTAGAATCACTAACTACTACTAATCTATTGATGTGCAGGTATTTATTGAGTTATAAAGTGCATACAAGATTCATCAACACATGAAGATCACAATGTATTCAAGATGTAGAAGCACAAGCAAAGATATGACCTTTTTATTATGAGCAATGTAAGATCAATACAATAGATGGCCGATCTGGCATAAACCTCAGATGGTCGTGCAAGCAATAGATATGAGCTGCTACAAAATGCTCTCGACAATACAAAATAATCCTCCAAAGGCTAGATATAAAATGAAGATTGAATCAAGTAGATCTGAGCCGTACTAATGCTCAACCTCCAAGCTCGAAAGTGCCACGCCCTGCTAGAATGTTGAAGCCCTCAATAATTCGGCCCTGCTACCAAAAGTGTCCAATCATCCCGAGAAATATGCCAAATGATAGATCGGGAAACTGTAAGGACAACCCAGATGTCCAAATTCCCAAATCCACTCTCAAACCCTGTAGATCTGAATTCTTCCACTGAATGGTGCGCCCCACTAGATGACTGAAACCCTAGTTGGTTTGGCCCTGATGAAGGAGGCCTCCAAATGCTCTGAAACTCTCCAACAATATAGATTGGGCTATGAGAATCCTGTGGGAGAAGTTTCAGACTCATTTCTCAAGTAGATCTCCCTAGATCTGAGTTTTACTGAATCACAGGACGTCCCCTATGGCTCCGAGACATCCCAATCTGCAGACAAATGTAGAATGATGATAAACCTCCAAAAAATCCCTCAAACTAATGGTCCTACCCCTACAAAAAAAACCCAACTGTCGGAATGGCCCCGGGCCCTCAGGATAAGCTGGATCGAACCTCCCTCTAGATGATGGTGCGCCCTTGCTAGAAACAAAAGAACAATACAACCTGCTACCTTCTAAAGAGCTAGATGGATATGGGCTGAGACTAGAATGGTGTGGAGGAGTCTTTCATCCCCGAGACCAAGCTGCGGAACAAGGTGAGTGAATATTTCACCACTGAGTTGCTCACAAGGGTTTGTATAGCAAAACCCCCAAACTAAATTCTCAAGAGCAATAGAAAATGCTAATCCAAAACCAGAATGCCTAATAGGTGCACCCCATCCTCTTACTTATACTTTTTTCCTTCTAATTCTCTGTTGACTTAGGTTAACTGCCAAGGTTAATATTATATTCTTCTATTGAGTTATATTTTACCCTTAATCCCTTTTCCTTTCTTAAGTCAACTTAAAAATATAACTTTAGCCTCCTTGACTTCCCCCTTCAGTGTAAGACTATGACCTAGTGGGGGTGCCCAGGCCACTGAGTCTCCACATCAACTCTCTAAGAGGTGGGGGACATTACAGTCTCCCCTGCTAGAAATTGCTTGTCCTCAAGGAATTCCAAACCTTCTTCTCTTACCATGTGTTCCTACTCCCAAGTGGCGTCCTCAATGGGTAAATCCTTCCACCTAACCAACTACTCCTTGATTCTTCGGTTTCTGAGCCTCTTCTCTCGGACTTCTAGTACCTCCTCTAGAATCAAAACAAGTTGTCCCTCCTCATCCATGGGGGGTAATACCTCAATAGGCCTGATGTGTTGACCGAGGGCTTTCTTAAGGCATGAGACATGAAAAACATTGTGAATTCTGTTACCCTGTGGAAGCTCCAACTCGTAAGCTACAACCCCTATCCTCCTACTAACTCTGTAGGGTCCAAAGAAATGTGGTTGTAGTTTCTCTACTCTACTTATTTTAATGGAAGTCTGCCTATATGGTTGCAGCCTCAAGTAGAATAAATCACCAACCTCAAAAGTTCGGTCAACTCTGTGCTTGTTTGCTTGGACCTTCTGTTGGTTTTGTGCCCTCTGTAGATGATCCTTCAATTCCCTGAGAATGTCTTAGCTTTGTTGCACCCAATCCTTCACCATGGGTGCCCTGCTGTCCCCAAAGGTAATCTCCACAAAGGAAAGGGGATCATAGCTATATAAATCTCTAAAGGGTGTCATGCCTATGGATACATGATGGGTGATGTCATAGCAATATTCTCCCAAGTTGATCCGGATTATTTTCGGCACGAAATGAGAGCGGAGATATAATAAATAAATGCACAGAGATATTGTAGATATTCAATAATATAACAGAAATGTATCAGAGATGCAACCATAAACATATATATACAGTAATACACGATTTCTATTAATCAGTGAAATGTACAGAGACTGTAAAAATACAGAGTGAAAGACTCGCTAGAATGGTGGAAGCTTATCTTTGAGAAGAGATGTGACGGCTACTCGCATTCGCAAGAAGATGATTACAATGAGGCTCTGAAGGCCCTTTTACAATAAATGGGAATGCCAAAATTCCTAGACATCCAAAAACCTAACCCTAGGAGATGAAGCGCCAAAAGTCATGTGGGCCCCGTTTGGGTAAGTGAGTACATCAACTTCTCGGGGTCGTAACTTTTGCATACGATCTTCGTTTTAGGCGTGTGATAGCTCGTTGGAAAGGTATTGTCGAGGAGATTCATTTTGGGGGCTCAATTATTCCTTTATCTATCATGGAGAACCTCTATCTTGAAAAACCTTCATTTGGACCCTCAAAATGGCCCCGAAAGTTAAAACCTACTAAAAATAGTAAATTGCCAAAATGGCCAGAAAACTATTTTGAGCCATTTGGAAAAGGTGGGTGGCCACCGATATCCACCTAGATCAATCCTCCCTCCTTAGGAAGCAATGGTCTCCATTGCGTTGAGTTCCCACGGGAGAGGGAAAAGCATTTGTTGAATCTACATCTTGGTGAGCAACTTGTCTTGCTGGAGAAGTCATGCTGCTTAGTTTGTGGAAATCTGTCACGAACCTGTGGCTGGAAGGTTTGGACCTTTTTAACCAGCCTGGCTATTTTAGATGACTATGTGCAGAAGGAATGTTCGTGCTTTGCTGCAACCTTGTCGACCTGCTTCTGTTGGATAGAAGGTGCTTTGGACGAAGCTGTGGTGGATGCAGTATCCTTCTATTCACCCTTTGAACAGATTGTGGAGAAGATGAATTTTGTAGTATGAGATACTACCTTGTAGCACTGTTTAGGTGGGGCAGTAGTTGGAACTACCTCTGGTATCCTGTAGAGATGACCCCCCAGAGTAATAATGACACTACGGG
>ML778389.1:483050-509069 GCA_009831015.1 Picea engelmannii | reverse complement strand
AAAAACCTAACCCTAGGAGATGAAGTGCCAAAAGTCATGTGGGCCCCGTTTGGGTAAGTGAGTACATCAACTTCCCGGGGTCGTAACTTTTGCATATGATCTCTGTTTTAGGAGTGTGATAGCTCGTTGGAAAGTTATTTCCGAGGAGATTAATTTTGGGGGATCAATTATTTATTTGGCTATCATTGAGAAACTAGATCTCGAAAAACCTTCATTTGGACCCTCAAAATGGCCCCGAAAGTTAAAACCTGCTAAAAATAGTAAATTGCCAAAATGGACAGAAAACTGTTTTGAGACATTTGGAAAAGGTGGGTGGCCACCGATATCCACCTGGATCACAAGTGCAACCATCTGACCCATGCTTTCTGTTTTCCTTCTATGTAATTTCTGAGGTAGCCTTCCACCCATTTGATGACTATTTCAGTATGACCGTCCGTCTGAGGATGATAACTAGTACTAGGAGTCAATGTCGTACCTACTAATCTGAACAACTCTTGCCAAAATGTACTCATGAATATGTTGTCCCTGTCACTGATAATGGTCTTGGGTAGGCCGTGTAGTATGAACACCTCTATGAAAAATAATTCGGCCACCTGTGTCGCGCTAAAGTCTGTGGCTATGGAAAAGAAGTGTGAAAACTTCATCAATCTGTCCACCACCACGAAAATGCAATCCTTCCCCTATGCTCTGGGAAAAATGGTGATGAAATCCATGGATATACTTTCCCACTTGTGTTCTGGAATGGGTTGGGGTTGCAACAATCCTACAGGGTGTGTGTGCTCATCCTTGTTTTCTTGGCATGTGGTGCACTCTTTGACATGCTTAATCACATCCTCCTTGAGGCCTTTCCATGAAAACCTCTCTCTCACCTGTCTGTACGTCTTACTGATGCTCTGATGTCCTACTACTGGTGAGTTATGACATGCATGCAATATCTTAGCTTTGAGAACTGATCCAGGAACTAAGAAGATTCGACCTTTGTAATAAATTAGGTCCTTTATGACCCTGAAGTTGTCGTCCTGTATTTGTCCATCCAATAGTTGACAAGCAAACTGATCCTTTGCATATTCCACTATCAAGTGATCCTTCCAGTCAACTAACATACCGGACATGGAAGAAATGGATGGCCTCCTGGATAATGCATTGGCTACTACATTGTTCTTCCCCTTGACAAGTTCAATGTGGAAGTCGTAGGCCTGTATTTCTCTTACCCATTTCTTCTATCTTTCATTCAAATCTTTCTGGTCCAGTAGATATTTAAGGCTGTTATGGTCTGATTTGACCACAAACCTTGCACCTACCAAATATTGCCTGAATTTGGCAAGTGCATGCATGATAGCCAACATTTCTTTGTCGTAAATTCTATAAAGTAGTTCAGGACCTCTGAGTTTCCAAATTTCATAGGCAATGGGGTGCCTATTCTGCATCAACATGGCCCCTATACCTTCCCCCAATGCATCACACTCCAAGGTGAAGGGTATGCCAAAATTTGGGAGAGCTAGAACTGGACAGGTACTCATGACTTCTTTCATTTTCTTCATCATGGCTTGGGCCTCGTCACTCCATTTGAAGGACCCATTTTTGGTCAGGTCAGTGAAGGGTGTGCATAGTTGAGAGAACCCTTTAACAAATTTCCTGTAGTATGTGCATAGGCCCAGGAATCCCCTCAGTTCTGTGAGTGTCTTCGGAGTAGGCCATTCCCTAATGGTTGTTATTTTCTCCTGGTGTACCTGTACTCCTTTTGCCCCTATGATGTGTCCCAAGTAGAGTACCTATGTCATCCCAAACTCACACTTGGATTCCTTGGCGTACAATGATTGTTCTTCCATGATTGACATGATTTGGTCCACATGTTGAAGGTGTTCCTCCCAGGTTTTGTTGTAAATGAGTAAGTCGTCAAAGAATACCAACAAGTGTTTCCTCAGCTATTTGTTGAACACATGGTTCATGCAGGAATGGAATGTGGCTGGGGCATTGGTTAACCCAAAGGTCATTACCAAAAACTCGTAATGGTCGTAGTGACACCTAAAGGCTATTTTTTAGATGTCCTCCTCCCTCATCTGGATTTGATGGTAGCCCGAATGGAGATCAATTTTTGTGAAATAGATAGCTCCATGCAGCTCATCCAACAACTCATCAATCCTGGGTATGGGGTACCTGTTTTTTATCATATTTTTATTCAAAGCCGGGAAGTCAATGCACATTCTCATCATTCCATCCTTTTTCTAAACCAAGACTACTGAAGAAGTGAACGGGCTTGAACTCGACTTGATGTGTCCCATGTCTAGAAGCTCTTTGATGGCCTTCTCTATCTCGTCTTTATACTTCTTGGGATTCCTATAGGGTGTGGTGATAACTGGTTTAGCCCCTGCTTCTAGCTCAATAATGTGCTCGAACCCCCTGTCTGGTGGCACACCCAGAGGAATCGACCCAAACACCTTGTGGTGCCTATAAAGGATATTTTTAATCTCCAAGGCATAGTTCACCTTTCCCTTCTCGTCCACTCATGTTGAGACTTTACATTCTACTACGTATACAATTTATTCCCTTCTGAAGATGGCTTCCATCCTCTTGGCCATGACCACTCTGGCGGAGTTACCTATCATGCCTCTGAGCACAACCTTTTCTCCTTCTTCCTCTATAAAGGACATTTCCTTGGTCTTGTAATTGGTGGTGATGGGACCTAAAGTGTTGAGCCAATGTACCCCTAGGATGATGTTGGTATTGAGAATATCCATCACATACACATCCTGAACTAACTCATGCCTTCCTAAGGTGAGTTTCATACTTGGTATGTATTTGTCACAGGGCATAGTAATCTCGCCTGCTACCTCTACTTTGAACCCTTCAAACTCTACTGTAGGTATGTGCCTCCTCTTTAGTAATGCTTAATCAATGAAATTGTGGGAAGCTCCTCCATCAATTATAACCGAGACTCTCTGTCCCTGCAAGACCCCTCTCATCCTGAAGGTGTTGAACTTGGGTACCCCGCTGATAGATTCCAAGGTAGCCTTCTCTCCAGCCGCACAGTCAAGTTCTGGAACCTCCTCTTCTCCTATCTCTGCAATTTCGGCCTCAATGTTTTGTATCTGACCATACTCTTCCTCCTCTTCATTGTCCAAGGTAACTTCTATATAGTGAACCTGGCCATGTCCCATGCACTTATGTGATGTATTCCATGGTTGTTTGCAAGTTAAGCAGAGTTTCTTTCTCCTCAGTTCCCTTCTGGAATTGTCATCTATCCTACCACAGCCCATGTCAAGTCCCTTTGGGTCACTCCCCCCTTGATTCATTGGAGGTCTTTGATCTCTTCCTCCACTGTTAAGAGGTGGTCTGGGTATGAATCTAGGCTTCACAGTTAGCCCCAAATCCCTCACCTTCCAAATGGCCTCCTGTAGGTTGTGGGGTTTAAAGGCATTTACCCAACCCTTCAAGGGTTCCATCAACCCTTCTGTGAAAAGCATCATGAGCCTTGTTGGGGACATATCCTATACCATAACTACCAATCTCTGAAATTCATCAATATACACTTCAACCGTACCTGTTTGTTTGAGTTGGGTAAGCTCCCAAAAATGTAGCTCAGGATATCCTTGGTCAAATCTATCAATGAGCCTCTGAGTGAACTCTATATAGGATACAATCTGATTGTGGCCGAGTGTGGTGAGTCCATGATACCACCAATCATGAGCCTTTCCATCCAGGTACATAGTGGTGAATTTGATGGCCTCCATCTCTCTCATGGGGTTGAGTTGTAGGTAAGTATCCAACTTTTGTACCCAATATTGAGCTGTCATCTTGGTCGTACCATCAAAGTATGGAATTTCTATTTTTCTCTCTCTTCGTTCAAACTCAAAACTACCCCTGTTGTTCATCCTGGGTTGATTTCTGAACTTGAGTTGACAATATTGGTCTAGGGACATCTGTTTTTGGATCTTCATATCTAAACTGTAGTATTCATTGGTACTCCTCGCCAATTGTCCCACAAAATATTCAACCAATTCTTGTTGCCCTAGCTCATCTGAGAATGTGGGCATATATGGTCTTGGGTTGGCTCTGTCACTCATATATCAGCCAAGTTGTTCATCTGTGAATGTGGGTATGTATCTCCTTGAATTGATCCTGCTACCCATTTGACCCTGGAGCATGTCTCCTTCCAAACTTCCCTCGGATCTAGAATATTTCTCCTGATTATGTCTAATCTCCTCATGGATCCCGCCGGATCCACCGGCCTCCTTATGCCCATAAGTATCAGGGTCTTTCCACTTATGTGCCATTTCCATTAGAAATGCAGTTAGCTTGGATTGGTTCATGTTCATTATCTGCAGGTTCTCGTCAACTTTCTTCAATGTTTCAGAAAGCTCAGCCCATCCCTTCCTATTGGTTTCATGGTATTCGTCCAAATATCAGACCAATGTGCTTTCCGTGCGGTTGGTGGATTGTTGGAACTTGTTGAATTCCGCTGCTACGAGAGTCAAGTCTAAAGCTTCATGGTCATCTCTGGATCCCTCCATCTCGGCCTCTGTTTCACTGTTGGGTTTCTTCCTTCGACCCATAAGGATATCGTTGTACCTTTGCATGCACCGACCCTTCCACAGGTTTGGAGGATCGAAGCTCTCATACCACTGTAATGATCCCAAGCCAATTTTTTTCTTGGAATCACTAACTACTACTAATCTATTGATGTGCAGGTATCTATTGAGTTATTAAGTGCATACAAGATTCATCAACACATGAAGATCACAATGTATTCAAGATGTAGAAGCACAAGCAAAGATATGATCTTTTTATTATGAGCAATGTAAGATCAATACAATAGATGGCCGATCTGGCATAAACCTCAAATGGTCATACAAGCAATAGATATAAGCTGCTACAAAATGCTCCCGACAATACAAAATAAGCCTCCAAAGGCTGGATATACAATGAAGACTGAATCAAGTAGGTCTGAGCTATACTAATGCTCAACCTCCAAGCTGGAAAGTGACATGCTCTGCTAGAATGCTTAAGCCCTCAATAATTCGGCCTTGCTACCAAAAGTGTCCAATCATCCGACAAATATGCCAAATGATAGATCAGGCAACTGTAAGGACAACCCAGATGTCCGAATTCCCAAATCCACTCTCAAACCCTGTAGATCTGAATTCCTCCACTGAATGGTGCACCCCACTGGATGACTGAAACCCTAGCTGGTTCAACCCTGATGAAGGAGGCCTCCAAATGCTCTGAAACTCTCCAAAAATATAGATCAGGCTACAAGAATCCCGTGGGAGAAGTTTTGGACTGAGATCTCAAGCAGATCTCCCTAGATCTAAGTTTTATTGAATCATAGGACGTCCCCTATGGCTCCAAGACATCCCAATCTGTAGACAAATGTAGAATGATGATAACCCTCTAGAAAATCCCTCAAACCGATGGTCCTGCCCCTGAAAACAAAACCCAACTGTTTGATTGGCCCCAGGCCCTCAGGATAAGCTGGATCGAACCTCCCTCTAGATGATGGTGCACCCTTGATGGAAACACAAGAACAATATGGCCTTCTACCTTCTAAAGTGATAGATCGAGATGGGCTAAGACTAGAATGATGTGGAGGAGTCTTTCATCCCCAAGACCAAGATACAGAACAAGGTGAGTGGATATTTCACCACTGAGTTGCTCACAAGGGTTTGTACAACAAAACCCCCAAACTGAATTCTCAAGAGCAATAGCAAATGCTAATCCAAAACCAGAATGCCTAATAGGTGTGCCCCAACCTCTTACTTATACGTTTTTCCTTCTAATTCTTTGTTGAGTTAGGTTAACTCCCAGGGTTAATCTTCTATTCTTATGTTGAGTTATCTTTTACCCTTAATCCCTCTTCCTTTCTTAAGTCAACTTAAAAATATAACTTTAGCCTCCTTGACTTCCCTCTTTAGTGTAAGACTATGACCTAGTGGGGGTTCCCAGGCCACTAATTCTCCACATCACCTCTCTAAGAGGTGGGGGACATTACACAATCCTACATAGATTCAATGTTCTTAGGATCCACTCAGACACCATCCTTATTGATAATATGACCTAGGCATTCCAGTTCTGAGGCACCAAAGGCACATTTAGATTGTTTGAGTAAATGTTGGTGCTTAGAGAGTATATGGAGAACTTGATTCATGTGGGAGATATGGGATGGCCAAGTTTTACTATAGATGAGAATATCATCAAAAACAACTAAGACAAAATGATGGAGAAAAGGATGGAAGACATGATTCATAAGACTTTGGAAAGTGGAAGGAGCATTACACAATCCAAAGGGAATTAACAAGAATTCATAATGACCCTCATGAGTGTCAAATGTAGTCTTGGGAATGTATTCTTATTTCATACGGATCTAGTGGTAGACAAAATGTAGATCTAGTTTGGTGAATTACGAAGCACCACTCGATTCATCCAAGAGGTCATTAATGACATGAATGGGGAATTTGTCTTTGATTATGAGTTTGTTGAGGGCGTAGAAATCTAGACACATGCACCAAGTACCTTCTTTCTTGAGTACCATGACCACAGGGGAAGAATAGTGGCTAGTACTGGGGATAGATAACACCTTTTTCTAGCAATTCATGAACAATTTTCTCAATTTCATTCTTTTGGCCAAAGGGATACGACAAGGATGAAAATTGGGAGGAAGACTTCCTGGCATGAGAGGGATGGAATGATCATGGAATCCACAAGAAGGGGGAAGTTCTTTTGGAGTGATAAAAACAACTTGGTGGTGGGAGAGGATATATTGGAGGTCAGGATGCACAAAAGGTGTCTCAATAGCATGAATGGAGTGGGTTTGGGATATAATTCCCGAATGATTTTTTTTTTAGGAATTTTCCATGCGATGGGAACTGATGATCTCAGTTGAGCCTGATGTTATTCCTTGGAACTTATATTATTGTCCCTCCTATGAGAATTTCATGGTTAAGTCCTTAAAATCCTTGAGAATGGAGCCTAGAGTGCGTAATTATTCGGCACCAAGAATAATGTCACAACCGCCCATGTCCTATAGAAAACATATGGTATTTAAAGTGATACTGACCAATTTGGAGTCACACATTTTTGCATCGTCCCCCACATTTCATGGAACCACCATTGGCAATCATGATTTGAAAATTATTGATGGAACAGATGTAGAAATTGACTTCTTGGGAAATGCAGTGATGAATAAAATTATGGGTGCTACCATTGTCCACAAGGATGATGACTTTCCTATTTTTGATGTAAACAATTAATTTGAGAGTCTGGGGAGCAGAGAATGTAGTGAGGGCATTAAGTGAAATAAATGAGTCAACGTCTGATGGATTAGAGAGTGGGGCCATATCAAATGGTGGTGGTAGTTCCTCCACATGTGAAACAACAACATATTATTCATAAATATCCTCATTCACAACCATAAAAATCTTTTTTTCCTTACACTTGTGCCCGGGGAAATATTTTTCATCACAATTATAGAAACGAACCTTGAGTTGGCATTCAACCATTTCATCCCTGGTTAATTTATAGATCTTGAGGGGATTTGCAGGAGGGGCATAATTGGTTGGTTTAGGGAGAGGAGTAAATGAGGGTTTGCGGGTGTGGGAGGATATAATCGGTTGTGCTTCCTTGGCTCATTGAGTAGCTTCCAACCAAGTCTGGGAGCGTGCCATGAGAACATGGGAACAAATTTCATCTTTGAGGCCACTGATAAAGCATTCCCTAAAGAAATCATATGACATGCCCTTTATTATGAAATCCAAGTTCTCAAATGCGAGAATAGATTCTTCCACTGTCCCAAACTTCTTTAACTTAGTCAAACGACCTAAATGGTGGGTGTCGGAGTCAAAGAGGTCATAAAGTTCGGCCACAAAATGTGTCCAAGAAACATACCCTTGGTGTACATTTTTTCTCCATTGCCACCATTTCCATCATTCTAGATCTAGATGTAGGACATAACAAATATTGGCTAAATCATCAATAATTCCATGCAAAGAGAAATAATGTTCCATTAGGGTGACCCAGCCTGTGGGATCTGATCCATCAATTTTTTTTTCCTCAATTCTAGGAGTGTTACACCTCAAAATTATTCACTTCGATAGTGTCACAAGTGTTGTAAGTGTCACATCTTGTCTGCAAGTGTCACATCTTGACTATAAGTGTTGCAAGTGTAGAAAACATCATACTACCAAATTTCTTATGTCGTGCCTCTAACGACATCATAAAGACACTTAAGACACCTCAAAGGCTAGTTTGTAAGAAGAGAAATCACTTGACAGGGAGTACAAACCTTTTTCCACTGAAAGAACCACTAAAAAATGGATTTTGGAGAGGATCTCTCCCCTACCCACTATCAGGGAGTGTTGGCGCTCCCTAAGCCTCTTTTGGGGAGTGTTTGAGTGCCCTGTGCACCCTTTTGGGGGAGCGCTACCCTTTTCTGAGCAAGTTTTGAGTTTCTTGAGGAAAATCAGGGAAGAATCCCTCAATTCCTAAAGGTGGTTGGATTCAAATAGATGGTCAAGGCATGATCTTAGGGAATATCCTCAACTGAAGGAGAGGAATCCTCAAATTATCCCAAATATCTCTCAAGTGGTTGGGCCTCTCCAAGGTTATATAAGGAGGCCTTCTCATGGTGAAAGGTACATGAAAAATATTGGAGGTATGAAACCTATGATCTCATAGGAAACATACAGAAAATAGGGAGAACGATTGAGAATTACATCAAACTTATGATCTCATGAGTGATATGTCATCAAAGAAATCAATGGATATTAATTGAGCAAAGGGGTTGGACAAGGAGAAATGGAAGAAGTTGTTGCACCTTCATTCAAAGGATTGTAAGTACTTTTACTTGTTCTCATTAATAATCAATGCTTGGTCTGTTTCTTTCAAACTTATGCTTGTTCTGCATGAGTTTGTCTACAATAGATGGATCTATGTTTGAGCTAATATCAGTAGAGTAGGAAGTCTTTTGTACCTTTTTTTGTTTTACAGGACCTATCAGGGAGCTCAGGATCGAAGCTCAGCCTAGAATTTGCAAGGAAAAATGTCGCTAATAAGGTACATATCTTTCTCCTTCTCTTTCATTTATTAGCATCATTAAATCTAAAAGGAAGTCAGTGTCCATGTTAAGAAATTTTCTGTCTTGGACTTAGGAGTCTAGAGACCAAGAGGGAATCAACTTATCCACGGGGGGATTCACCTACAACAAAAATTGGCGACTCCACTAGGGAGGAGCTATGATTTTTGTTTCCATTCCTAAATCTTGTTTTGGCCCTTTTCCCACTCATTTGAACCTCTCCATATTGTCTTTTTTATTCTTAGATTGGTTTGATTTCCTTTTTTATGTCATCATGATCACCCTGATTGACTGAAGTTTCTTGCGTTTTTGAGTTTCTGGGCATATTTTTGAGCTTTTGCAGCAGAGAGCTCCCCTGCCCTTGCTATCAGAGCACCAACACTCCTTGGGGGTCTTACACAAAGTGTTGGAGCGCTATGGTACCCATTACACCAGAGCACTACCCCATTTTCAGTGAAAAACCCTCTAGTTTTTCAATTTTTGGGTTCAGTTTTTGTCTTTTGCATTTGCTCAGAGTCTCATACTCTCAGTCCATATTTGTCATTGGCTTTCAACACCCTACTTTATAAGGATTCATCCTCTTTTGTTTGGATTTTTTGACATTTGTCCTTACTTTGCAATAACTCTTTGTCCTTGACAATTTGGAGTCAATTTGTCATTTTCTTCTCATTTATCTGAGTGATTGAAAACTTTGTAAGGAGTTTCAAAGGTCTTTTGTACTTTTCTTTATTATATTTGAGTCATCTTATCCAAGATATTTCTCCTTCCTTTCGAGTTTTTGGATATATGTTTGTTGTTTGATCACAACAACGGTGTCTTTTGGTTTATGTGAAGTTTTCTTCCAAATTGCTTAAATATCACAACTAATCCACCCGCTCTATCCCCACCCCTTCCTATTTTGATCTCAGGATGCTGGATTTCATCACCAACTAGTGGTTTCATTGTAGGAAGGTTTTTTTGATTGTTTTCTTCTCGGATTCATAGCATGTGTTGTTTGTATTACTTAGTAGACCTTAGGTCGAGTTAGTGTTAATGGCATCAAATCCTGAGAGTACCAATGGAGGGACCCCTTGTCCCGGGGAACCTTACACCTTTCCTTCTTTTGGAAACTTTAGTCCTCTGTACATTGCCACACTGAGTATTTCGGGACTCACCATCAGATTACTGGTGTGGTTGTTCCCCACTCCGGTGATCTCGAATCCTCCTAATGTTTCGACTAGATATAATACTTTAGATGTCAGTACACCACCCACACATCAAAATCATGTCAAATTTTCTCTTTATTCACCTATTAATTCTCCTTCCCTTTTTCCTTTTTAGCCTAGTGAAATCTCTAAAGCAAGTAGCCATGTTGATCAGAAGAAGAAGAAACAGAAAGAGAAGAAGAAGAAGAGCCCGAAAAGGGCCAAGGTTCCAACAACATCAGATGTTAGATCCAAGCATCCAACTACTATTAATAGTATTGGGAGTGTTGATGAGGTCAACAAGATTAAAATGAAGAATCCGAAATCCAAATTCCCTTGCAGTCTTTGTAAGGGAGACCACTTTTTAAGGGATTTCCCTAGTATTCCCAAGGTCTTACAAATGTGGTCCTCCACATCATCAGCCTATGATGGACTTGTGGGTGATACCCCATCACCTAGTGATGTCATTGGTGGAAATAAGAATACAACTATCAAATTTCCTTGTATGTTATGCAAAGGTGATCATTATTCTCACCTTTGTCCTCGTATGGATGAGGCTTCTTCTCTTTTGGAAAAACTTCAACTTCAAAAATGTTATCATAATATTTCTCTCAACCCATCGTTAGTTGATGGATTGGTCAATTTGATTCCATATCCGGTCAATCCGTCTGATTAGGTGGTCAATCTAGTTTCATTCTCAGTTGAACCACTCACCAAAGTGACTAATCCAGTCTCTTCCTTGATCAACCCCACTTTTCCTCTGAAAAGTGAAACCAAAGTGACTGATCCAGCTCCTTCCTTGGTCAGTCCCACCCTCCATCCTAAGAGTGCCAAAGTGGTCGACCCTATCCCATCATCGGTTAATCCCCTTCCTCCTTTGAAGAGTGCCAACGTGGTTGATCCATCCCCTTCCTCGGTCAATCCCACCCTTCATCCAAAGAGTTCCAAAGTGATTTGACCGGTTACATCATCGGTCAATCCCACTCTTCCTTTGAAGAGTGCCAGTGTGGTTGATCCGATCCCATCATCGGTCGGTCCTACTCTCCCTATAGAGAGTAAACTCGATATTGCCGATGTTTTTCTCACTGATACATGATCTACCATGCTGGGGGGAATTCCTCCTTCTCCCGCGAAACCCTCTCCAAGTAATGAGGCCATCCTTTTTTATTGGGGTGCACTAACTAGACCTCGTCGTCCCTCTCACATTCCTTTCCAGATTATAGTACATGTTTGTGGTTGGGACATTCCTCAAACACTGATAGATGAAGGTTCATCCATTAGTATTTTTTCCTCTGTTGCTTGGCACGCTTTGGGTTGTCCTCAGCTTGCACCGGTTACACAAAATCTGTTAGCTTTTAATAGAAGAACTAGTCAACCTTTAGGGACCCTTCCTTAGTTTCCAGTAAATTTGGGAGGAAAAATTGTCTTTACTGATGTCATTGTAGTCCAAGACCCTTTGGATTTTGCTTTACTCCTTGGGCGGGATTATGTCTATTCCATGAAAGCTATTTTGTCCACTTTTTTGGTGTGATATCTTTCCCACATGATGGAAGAATGGTGACTATTGATCAACTTGAATTCATCGGTCCTGATTGGATTACCTCTCTAAATGGTTCTTATATGTATACAGTATCACCCCTACCACATGTCAATTATGTGGCGTTGTCTCCCATGACTTAAAATTTTGATGATTTGGATCTGGTAGTTGACATGGTGATCTCTTCAGTAGGGCTATTGGAGCCTGATCTCCTTACCCCTGTCATGGCCCTTGACATGTGTTCCTTCCAGAGTGATTTTCTTCCATCAAGTGAAGATCTCTTGGAAGACATGATCGAGTTTTCCCCCTTGACACGGTGTCCTTCCCGAGCATTATTTTCTTGGAATCCATGATTAGGAAGAGTCCACGAGCATAGTGTTTCTCTATGTGGCAATCTCGTTAAAAAATGAAATAGAGGTCACGAGCATAGTTTTTCTCTCTGTGGCAAGCTCATTAAAAAATGAAACAGAGGTCATGAGCATAGTTTTTCTCTCCGTGGAAATCTCGTTAAAAAATGAAATAGAGGTCACGAGCATAGTTTCTCTTCTCTGTAGAAATCTCATTAAAAAATGAAACATAAGCTTTGAGCATAGTTTTCCTTTCTGTAGCAAGCTCATTAAAAAATGAAACAAAAATATGAGGATTGAACCCGGAGCCTTGAGCATAGTTCTTTTCCCATGTCAAGCTTGTTAAAAAAAGAAATAGTCACCTCTTTTGAACCTTCATTTCATCCACCCTTATCCTTTTTCTCCATCTAGTAGAGAAATTGGTGACAACCTCATAGTCGGTGAATGAATTGAAGCTTGGAGGGCATGTCTCCAACCTTTGATGATCATTTTGGAGTTAAGCCACTAGCTTTCAAGATGGGGGCATACTAAGCTTAGTACATTGTTCTTTCTTTTGCTCAAAAAAACATGAGAATGTAACCAAGTAGACCTTTATCACTTTTTCGGACTCGCATGGATATACAAAAAAGCAACCCCTTGGAGTCATCTTTAAGATTTTTTTCAGACTCTCTAAACATGAAAATATTTTCAAGTGATCTTGCTTCCTTTCCCACTCATTAAAAGGTTTGAAAGGGCATCTTTTGAGTGATAATTTATCTTTTTTTTTGGCCTCTCAAGACTAACATCACGAAAAAGGACAACATTGGAGTTGTCTTTAGGTTCTTTTTAGACTCTCTAAATATGAAAAATCACCAAGTTTACCTTCTCTGGACTCGTTTAACAATCGTACATTGAAGGGCCCATATGGGACCGAACCCTTACTTATTCCAGTTCACTAAAAAAAGGAAGAGGGACTTACCAAAGGTGAGTCATATCGAGCATTTTTTACCCTCCTCGAGCTCGTTAAATTAAAAAGAGGCAATCGTCTATATGGATGGGGGAAAAATTGAAGGAAGCAAGCCAAGTAGTTTTGAGAACACCACCAATAACTCTTATGGTCACCCTTGAACACGACACTTTGTCTTTGCACACATTTTAATCCGCTGAACCTTTGTACTGAGCCAATTCTATGAGTTTCCTTTACTCCTTTGGGTCACCTGACAAAAGTCACAACATCCACTGCATTATCAAGTTTTGGTCCATGTCATGTGTCTGTTGTTGTGCCTCAGTGTTCAAGGGAAGTATCTGCCTCAAGAGTCATCCATCACAAATATATTGTTTCAATACCCATGTTAGTCCATGTTCATTTGATATACCAATTACATCTATATGACCATTTCATTTCATTGATGGGGGATACATCAAGGCCCTCCTTCGACGAGTCTATTCATGTCGAATTCAACACATTATCTAGGAACTAGACTTAGAAACTAGTTAGTACCTTGGGACTTGCATGGCTCAATGGTAGGCCTCCTCATGTCTGACGGTGGGTTTACATCATTGACCTTTGATCGAATGATTCCATGGATGTTCGACTTCATCTCATCCATTCACATTCATTGGAATTTACTAGAGTACCTTGGGAATCATTGACATCAATGGTGATCTCCCTTGCACTTGTTAACGATTTACATCATTGACCGGTAATCAAGTGGTTTCTGCCATGTTCGACATCAATACATATATTCACATAGTTATATTCGTACTACTTCAGGATCAGTAAGAAGACCCTGGTTTGAGTTTTTCACTCTTATGTATACTTTTCCCAGGTTTCAAAGTAGTTCTTTTCAACTATGGCACATATATCGTTACATAGATCCACTTTGTATTAGTCGTGGATATGTCTTGTCATCTCATAGATCCACTGTGTATTCTTCATGGAAATGATCAATTCAGGTCATAGGAGTATAGATCCACATTGTATCTTTAGTGGCTATACCATTTTGTCAATATAATTATGGATCTGTAGTGTATTTTATAACGGCCATACCTAAAAATTATTTATCACGCAAGCATAGGTATGCCTTCCTTGGGTTTGAAACATGTCATAATATTTATTTGATGGTTGTGTGCAGCTTTTTCCAGCCTCTCTTCATCCATTACCTTGCTCGAAAAAGTCTACAAAGTACTTCAATCATCATCGTCTTCTGACTTCATAATTTCGGGGGCAATCTGTTACACCTCAAAATTACTCACTTTGATAGTGTCACAAGTGTCGTCATTACAAGTGTTGTAAGTGTTGCATCTTGTCTGCAAGTGTCGCATATTAACTAGAAGTGTTGCAAGTGTAGAAAACATCATACTTCCATCTTGCCTATGGCGTGCCTCTAACAACATCATAAATACACTTAAGACACCTCAGAGGATAGTTTGGAAGAAGATAAATCACTTGACAGGGAGTACAAACCTTTTGTCATTGAAAGAACCACTAAAAAATGGATTTTGGAGAGGAGCGCTCCCCTACCCACTGTCAGGGAGTGCTGGCACTCCCTGAGCCTCTTTTGGGGAGTGTTTGAGTGCCCTGTGCACCCTTTTGGGGGAGGGCTACCCTTTTCTAAGAAAGTTTTGGGTTTGTTGAGGCAAATCAGGGAAGAATCCCTCAATTCCTAAAGGTGGTTGGACTCGAATGGATGGTCAAGGAATGATATTAGGGAAGATCCTCAATTGAAGGAGAAGAACCCTCAACTTATCCCAAATATCTCTCAAGTGGTTGGGCCTCTCCAAGGTTATATAAGGAGGCCTTCTCATGGTGAAAGGTACATGAAAAATATTGGAGGAATGAAACCTATGATATCATAGGAAACATACAAAAAATGGGGAGGAAGATTGAGAATTACATCAAACTTATGATCTCATGAGTGAGATGTCATCAAAGCAATTAGTGGAGATTAATTGAGCAAAGGGGTTGGAAAAGGAGAACTGGAAGAAGCTGTTGCACCTTCATTCAAAGGATTGTAAGTACTTTTACTTGTTCTCATTAATAATCAATACTTGGCCTGTTTCTTTCAAACTTATGCTTGTTCCACATGAGTTTGTCTGCAGTAGATGGATGTATGTCTGAGCTAATCTCATTAGAGTAGGAATACTTTTGTACCTTTGTTTTTTTTACATGACCTATATCAAGGATCTTAGGATCGAATCTCAGCCTGGAATTTGCAAGGACAAACGTCGCTAATAAGGTACATATCTTTCTCCTTCTCTTTCATTTATTATCTTGATTAGATCTAAAAGGAAGTCAGTGTCCATGTTAAGAACTTTTCTATCTTGGACTTAGGAGTCTAGATACAAAGAGGGAATCCACTTTTCCACAGGGGGATTCACCTACAACAGGGAGGGTGGAGGTCAAAATAAAAGTGGGTAGTATGAGGACCTTGATAATGGGAAGAGTCATGGTCATCCTGATAAGATGGTTGTTCAAAAGAGGAAGGGTTCTGGGAATGATCCATGAAGTGTTCAAAGGTGTATTTGAGGTGTTTGAGGTATTTGATATAGGAACATTTCTCCTTGAGGATATTAATAGAGAAATTGATTGAGATAAGGTTGGAATTGATATTAATGATGTATTCATATTTCTACTGGGTGTCAACAATCAAGGTATCGAGTTTTGGGCTCTTGTGGTAGCCATTTGGAAAAATGGGCATGAAAATGGTTTAGGGGAAACAAAAGGGGTTTGGAGGGGTGGGTGGGACTACTGAGAAGAAGGGTGTCAAATGATAGGTACCACTACGATCAAGGAGAAAGAAGGATCCAATGGGATAGGGGCCAAATAAGGGTGTCAGAAAAGGGTCGGGTCCACAAAAACATATTGTGTTAAAAATGATAGGTATCATTGGAATCGGGGTGAAGAGAGGAACCAAGTGTTATAGGTCCCAAATAAGTGTGCCGGTGAGACATTTTTTTTTTAAATTGTGCAAAGTTATACTCCAGCCTGAACAATATTGTAGTGGAAAAATTCCCAATTGCTTAATAGGAATAAATGTGTCATCATTTCGCAACCGAAATGCAGAAGACACAGTTGTGCGACAATAGATCTTGTCTTTTTTTTTTTTTTNCAAGGGTAAGATATTTAGGGTTTCTACAGATAATATTTTTCCCTATGCTATATATCTATGATATACACATGGGGTCCAATAGTAGTACTTGACCCAATATCTCAAGGCACCAACTAAGGAGTCTAGACCGTTCCCTTAGTCGTACTACCTGACTACCCAAATACTAGAGAGTATCTTCCCGAGTTTTGTTCTCAGTGGCACTATAGCAGTCAAGCAGCCAATCGATATATCTATGGAGGGCTTCAGGAGATCTAGGTTGATTCATATACATGTCTTATCTGATGTGCTACCACTCAAAGGGGTACCAATAGGGGTTACAAGGGTGGCCAACATATGTGTTCTTAAGTACCACTTGATTTCCTGTGTGTATGACTCCCTGACTGCAGATTTATGCGTGTAATGACATATATTTGTAGATTTAAAACATTGGAATACATTTCTACCTTGAAAAATTTTAACCCACAATTTTCTGTCGAGGAAGGTGCTCTGATACCACTTGTAGTATTCCAGATATAAAATAGTATGCAGAACATAAATATTTTAGCATAGAAATGGCAGAGAAACAATGATATAACCAAAACAATACCATAATAATATCAGAATAACACTAGAAAGAGCACCTTGATTCATGACAGAAATGTTCATTTGCCTCTTCAAGGGGGAAACCTCTAGCAGAGTTGAGATCTATCACAATAATCTCCAAGATAATATTTCTCATACCCTCTACTCCAATTTATACTAAATGTATCTATCCAAAACAACGATCTAGAGGAAGATCCTTCTAGAAGCAGAAGTTTCTATTAGGTCTTCTTACATTTGACTTATTCTTCCTTATTTCTAGGCCTTATTAATATTTTCCTTTATTGCATGGAATTATATTATTCTACCTATGTGAGAGGTTAGGGAGGTTAGGTCCCTAACATATCTGTACTGGAAAGACACTTTCTTCTCACCATTATTTCTTGTTTTTATAGTCATCCAACTGGTGTGAATTTGAATCAGTGTGTCCCTTTGTTTGAGCCATTGCACCTCTTCATTTAAATTAACAATAATAACATTTGTATTTTAATTTAGAATTAATATATTTCTCTATTATTATGATTACATTATCATGAAATATTTTCAATTTATCAAGAGGGATTTTCATAAATCGATCACAGGTATGGATTGAATTATTTTAACTTGATCACATGACCCTTTATTTCATTCGTATGCTTTTGATGTGTCCCTAGTTCTCCAATAGATCATATTTGATATTTTACCATCTCTTTGTATTGTTATGGTGTTCTTCTTGGATTTCCTACAGGAAACATAGTTAATCCCCAGGAGCTTTATCTTTACTTATGTGACTGCGGGCTCAAAACCATAGGCCTTTCCATTCCAAGCGTTGTTTTGTTAGCACTTTCTATTTTCCCCGTTATTCTCCTACATGAGACCATATTAAAATTTCACAGGGATTATTTAATTCTATGTCATTTTGCACTCCTTGTTAGCTTATTTACCTTATCATGTGACCTATGTTGGAACCAAGTCCTCCAGTACTCCATCCTTCGGTATTCTTTTCCTTTGCAATATTCCAACTCCCCTGAAGTAAATTCCTTTGAAGTTTGTATACTCTATTCACTAGTAGATTGGACAGTTCTGACTTAATATGTGGTTGAGTGGATAGTTCACGCAAACTCAACAAGGATTTTTGTTAATGACCTTCTCATTGTGTTAGTTTTGGATCTCGACCATGGATCTTCCTTCTCGACGAACAATCATATCTTACTTCGGGGATTCGACATGCTAGGACTCTGGGTTACTAGAAACCTGAAGTAGTTCAATTCCTCTGGAGGTTTACCTACTGAATAAGTCATAACACGTTGATTACCTCTTTTTTTCGGTTAACATATCATGCTTACTATATCCTTCCACTATGCTTGATCTAATGATCATTAGAGAACCTGGACGATCTTAGATCAATGAACAACATTAATTCGTGGCTTTTCCTTTCAATGGTTCGAGCATTTTTTCTAGTAGGAGAAGCTAAACATCCCTAGAGGATGTAATCCTAGAGTGACGTGGCTTGATGACATCACTCAAGATGATGTGGAACCTAATTATGTGTGCCACCTATCATCCTGATTCATGACTTTAAAGGTCCTTATGTGACACATCGACCTTGACATTTTTCACCAGCTGATTGGCCACGTGTCCTTGCTGATGTGATCCTAGTGATGTGGTCCTACTTTTTTGTTATATGACTTATTTTCATATTCCAATTATATGAGACAGTTGGTAGGATTTTGTGGTTATCAATTTTCACTCCATGGATTTAAGAGACTTGACACTTTTATATCAACCTTCGAGCATCACTGAAGTACCTAATAGGTTTTTCCATTGTTTGATATTTCCTTGTATTGATCCAATGACCTCTCTTTACTGTAGGACTTCCTACCTTTTTCCCAACTTATATTATCCTTACACTTTATGTCAATCAATGGTCAGCGGGATTTTCCAGCTCTTCCTATGATCCAATGGTCGACAGGAGTTTGTTACTCCAAGGATTCAACCTTCAGGTATTCCTACATGATTCATACTTATTTTCGCCGAAGTCGTTAGTGCCAAAGTTGACTACTTGATCCAATGGTTGAGATCTCACCTGTAGGGATCTTTGATCGATGTTCTACATGAGTTTGTTTACTCTAGGACTCCAAGATATTGTGGCTTACCTTGTCCTTCCACTAAAATCAATTGGTTGGTTGAGAATTCACCCAAATTCCCTCCTTGATCTAACGGCTAGCAGGGTTTCATGATTTTGTGATCCTCCCTTGTCTCCAATGTTCATCGAAGAGATGAAGTGGAAAAGTGTTGAAGTTCTTTTTTACAGTAATCAGGTTTCCATGAATGACAACAGATAATCAATAATTCCAACACTATGTTAGTGAATATGGAATGGAAAGAGTTTCATCAATGGGGGATAATGGCTAGAACTGAAAGGAAATTAAAAATGCAAGAAAAATAAAATAATACAATAACATAGCAAGAACAAATAAATCATGAGCATGATTTATAATGAAAAACCCAAATCAGGAAAAACTAGCTAATAGATATATTGGTTCCTTATTGAAACCCAACCAAGTTAGCCTTCACCACTCAATTCTCAACACATTATAATGGAATATCACTAGGATTTTAAAGGATTTAATAACATGCAATCCATGGTCTCTTGTTGTCACAGGTCTATTTTGGGAAGAGAAAGACCTATTTTGGCAAGAGAAGGTCTATTTTTGGAGCGCAGGCCTTACGAGGCAAGAAAGAAACATGCAAAATAAGAAGTAAAAGAAGCATGCAGTAGGAAAAACAACTTGGAGCACATGCAGAAAATCCTAACCATGTTAGGGTTAGCATTTTTCTCAAATATTGTAACAGATATAAGCTAGTAGAGTAGTATAAATAAATACCTAAGAGGTTTAGGTCAAGGGCGGTTGATTATTATGGGTTCGTGATTTATGGATTTTTGTGAGTTTCATTATGGTTATTGTGGTGGATCCAAATAAGTTAGTTTTTTAGGGTTAGTTCATAGCCTGTGGAACCTAGTGTGATATAGTCATCCTCCCAAAGGGTACTTACTCTCCTTTTGATTGGAATCCTGAAGATGTAATGTGCATAATGAAGATTTTGTAGAAGAATGAATAAAAGAACAGAAGAGCCAGATCTTTGTGGATGTCTCCCTAGGATGGGGTGAACCATGGTTAAATACTATGTTCTATGTGTTATGAATGATTTATTTTACTATTATGTTAATTATCAGTTAAATAATGAATGGTTAAAACTAACTATAACAACATGCATGCATAGTTAATGATGACTGAATCCTAGAAGTATATGAATGATTAATGAGGTTGATGCATAATGAAAATAATCAGACCACAGTACCCACTCCTTCCTAGACTGCAAAAACCTAAGTATTGCAGTCCCCCATAAAGCTATCTCCGGTGAGACTGCGCTGTGCACTCTGTGAGCAGTTTTGCCTTATGGTTTACCAAGAGGGCCAATAGTTTTAAGTTTTTGTTGGAAACCTATTTGATCTTAGAACCTAGGTCATCCCAAGTAACCCAAAAATGGTTATGTTTCTATTTGGAACTACACAAGATTGAGTGGATGAGATCTGTGCAAGAAAATCAGGGAGGATGAAAGCATAGAAGGCAATGTTCAGGCCATGGAATCCAACGAAGGTGGATATTGAAATATGGTTGAGGAGAAAGGAACTCAAGTTTGCGTAGAAGGATAAAATAAACCCTAAGTTGACATCACGTAAATATCTTGAAAAATACGTGTTTAGCGACTTGCATGAGGTATTATTCTATGATTTTCCACATATCTTGCAGGAGTGGTTATTGAGGTTGAAGGAAAACCATCCTACAAATCGGATCAGACAGCTAGAGTGGCATCATGTGAAGATCGTGCATTTATAGAGAGTCAATAATAAATTTACACACACAAAATATTTCTAGTTAGACAATATTATTGCAGGATTTATCACTGAATTTGCAGTAGATACCGCGAAGTCATATAATGCTGCAGAGCAAGAATTTATGAAGGTACCTAGATGTAGGTACATCATATCACTTTATACTTCAATCAATATTTTATTGTATGAAAAAGGTGTGATGACTATGGATTCATATAGGTAAACATACCTGCGCACATGGGGGAAGGGGGGAAGCATTGACAAGAGGTTGAGATATGCACAAGGAGATGGATAGGGGGAAGAAGAAGGAGGCCATGGACCAAATCATGATGGAAGAGGACCAGATAAAGTTGATAATGGAAAAATATAGAAAGACACGCAGTGGAATAACTTGACAATATAAGATGAACAAAAAAAAGAGGGCCATAGATGACAGAGAGGGCTTGGAAACTGATGAAGAAGAGGTAGAGGATCTTCACGTTGTGGAGAAGATTGAGAAAATTATATGTGAAACATATGAAAGGAAAAAAAGAGGTCTGGGGTTAGGTACAGAAGATAGAACTACATTCCATATCATAGTCAGTGTAGAACCTACAAACCCATGTGTGACTAATACACCTGAAAGAACACCATCATTTAGACTGCCAAATTTTAGTGAAAGAGGAGCAACAAGTCAAGGGTCCAATCAAGGAGAACCAACTAGGGGAGAAATTTGAGGAAGTAACAATCAATTATATACACCACGTGGAGGTAGTATTTCAACATAGCTCAAAATGGTAGGACAAGATCCTATGATCAAATTATCATAGTTTCGGGGAGAGGCACCAGAGGACCCTGAAAATCATTTATTCATATGTGAATTAAAGAATATCAAATATGAGGATACAAATATTGTGTAGTTATCTATCACACTTAGATACCACACACTTAGCTAGTACATGAGCCTTGATGTAGACAATCCACAAGGAGTACCAAATATTGTCGCAGAGGTGAAAAAAATATTGGTAAACAAGTTTCAGAATCCAAGCTCAGAAGACCAATACATAAACAAAATGATTGAAATCAGATAGAAACTAGGTGAGTTTGTCTGTAAGATTGACCAAAGGTTGAAATGTATGAAAGGTAAGTTGAAGTATTCTATTACTGACATGCAACATAGGAAGTTATTTGTGAACTCACTGTAACCACACTTGAAGTATCCTTTGAGACAACAAAAGTTCCAAAATCAAGTAGAGGTTGTGCAAGAAAATCTGCAACTAAAATAAAACCAATATCAGTATACATAGATAGTAATAGAGGATATGAAAGAGGATCTAAAGAATATGACATTTCAACTAAACCATAATAAGGGAAAAGAGAAAAGAGAAGTTGTTTGGTGTACATTATGCAAGATAGAAGGATATCATAAGAATGAATGTCCAACCTGTGTGCAGTACTTGGCAGCATGGGTTCCAAGCCCCTTCCAAATAGGAGGACCATGGTGTGATATTTGTAAGAGACATGGGCATGATTCGTACTATTTTCCAATGATGCCTAAGTATAAGACAGTACAAAAAATTTCATATTGCATTTTTTGCAAATTAGTGGGTCATGATGATAAGGACTATAGAATTCTAGAACTGATGAGAGAAAGAACTTTAGACACTTACAGGGTGAAATAAGAGATGATGATAGGGTAATATGAACCTCAGTTCAACCAGGTGCTACCATAATTCAATCTCATGCAGCCACAATACAACAATGTGCAACCACAGTATAACCTCACACAGTATAACCAGGTACCCCAATATAATGCACCGTGAGGATATAGAGGTGGATTCAAAGGTGGGGGATGAGGCAGAGGTCCAATAGTCTGCCACAAATTCCAACAACTAGGACATTATGCAAGATATTTTCCACTTCCACCTGTGACATGCATGTATTATTGTGAAACACACCATGACACATAATACTTCCTAATAATCTTGGGGAAAATATAGGGAAAAAGGAACCTAAACCATCAGAATGTCCAGTGGATTTCTATAGAAGCCAGGGATGATGGGAAAAATATCAATATAGTTAATCAAGGAGGATTCAAGACAGGAGTTGATGTAACAAAACAATATTCATCTCAACACCAATGGGTAAAGAATAATACTAAGCCACATAAGTAGTTTGATGCACGAAAAGAAAAGGAAACATTCAGGGAGGCCATATAGAAGATTCTAAATAAGAAAATTACATCTACATCAATTGTGCATCCAACTCAGGATCCAGCAATGTATGATATTCCATCCTCAATGGATCACACCAGCAAAGGACAAAATTTAGACCAAGTAACTAGCATAAAGACTTTTCTGCAATCATGTGTTAATTTATTGAATGATCCATCATCCCTTGAGGTATTACAGAATCTGCTAGAAAGATGCAACACATAGGTAGAAGTGAAGTTAGAGAAGAAAATAGTCAATCATCTCCATACAAGAATAATAACAAGTAGTGAATTCAATCTAAATGCCAACATTGGGGATTTCAACATGGGAGATATCATACTTGATTTAGGCTCTGAAGTAAACATCTTCACTAAGAAGACATGTCAGTGTATGGGGGAACCCACATTAGGTTATTCACCTGTCCATTTAAAATTATCAAATTGGCACAAAGTGTTCTCAATTGGAAAACTTAAAGGAGTGACTGTAGATTTTGATGGATTGCGCACTGTGATAGATTTAGAAGTGATAGAGATAGTAGATGGAACAACACCTTACCCAAAATTACTTGGATTGGAATGGCCATTTTATAACAAGGTTGTCATCAAATTAAAGACAAGGAAAATGGATTTTGAATCAAGGGAATATAGAGTTATTGCACCATTGGATCCTTCAGAAGGAGAAAGGTTTGTAGGGGAGACCTGTTTGGATTTGGAAGAAATAAATTAGTTATGCAGAACCACTGCACAAGAACATGATTATGTCAACCCAACTATGGATGGGATACCTAGCTAGATAATCATTACATTGTGTGATTCAAACCCAGACACAAGTCTGGAGAACTGGTAGAAAAGACTATATGAAGTCTCCAAAAGGAGGTGCACAAGAATAATCGTGTAGTAAGGTGCATCGGCATAGAGATAAGGGAACCTCCCAATTTTCATCGGTTGAACAACTTAGAGGAATTATTGACAAACTATGAGGCGAAAGTTTTGGAAAATCAGAGGTCGTCAGCCCTAGATATTGCACTCAAGGAAACACCTACAATATGGTGGGTTGTGCACAAAGAAACAATTAAGGACTGGTATCAATGTAAATAACTATTGCACATTAGATTTGGCATAGAATAGGGGAGAAATATAGTGCAAAAACATGATCGGTGAGGAACACCAGTTGAGCACCTAGAGAAATGTAGAACACAATGGAGGATGACACTACCAAAGGAATGGCCTCATCAATTAATTCATACGTTGGAAGGGATCCCATGGAACTGGTACATAGATGAGGAGATGCATAGAGGCACTACATAATGGACAGTATTGCAATAGAATTTTGTAGTAACCTTTTATTTTGAGCATGAGAACCCCAACATTGATTCAACTCTGAAGATGATTCGGGGAGTGATATTTTTTTATGAACCATAGGTTGAAATTATAACAGAATATCAACAATAGAATAGATAGATAGTCAAAGATTTACTCTCATGTTATCATATCGAAGAGGAAGCACTAGATGAGGATGATCCATGAAACATTCACATCATATATACTAAAGGAGAGAGAGAGGTGGAAGGTCCATATCTAGGGTTGGAGGTATTTACTGCACCAATCAAGGTCAAGAAATTCAACATTGGGACAGAAGAAAATCCTAAAATAGAAATCATTGGAGACTATTGAGATGAGAAAACACTAGAAAGGATAGAACATTTACTGTACGAATACAGTGACATTTTTCCAACAAACTTTACAGAGATGAAGGGCATAGTAGGTGAGTTAGGTAAGCTGAAGATACCCCTAAAACTTGATGCTAGACCTATCAGACATAGACCATATAGGATAAATCCAGTGTATAAGAATAAAGTAAAAGAATAAATTGACTGAATGTTGGAAGCTGGTATCATAGAACCAGTGGAGGAATATGAATGTATTAGTACCATAGTAGTCCAATAAAATAAGCAAGGGGGATCAATATTTGTGTATATTTGAGAAAACTCAATGATTCTTGCTTACATGATCCTTTCCCTACCCCTTTTACAGATGAGGTCTTGGAGAATGTTGGAGGCCAGGAAGTGTATTCATTCAAAGATGGATTCTTAGCCTACCATCAGATCAAAATAGTTCTAGATGATAGGTATAATACTACCTTTTCTACAGAATGGGGATCCTACCAATATACAGTCATGCCCTTTGGATTGAATAATGCAACAACCATATTTTCAAGGGAGGTCATAACTGTTTTTAAGGAGTTCATACATCAAGTTTTAGGAGTATATCTGGACGATATGACTATATTTAGTCTTTTGAAATATAATTTAGAAGTTTTAATACTAATGTTGGAAAGATGCAGGGAGTGTCAGATATCATTAAACATCAAGAAATGCATTTTTGGCACACCTTTTGGGATAGTGTGCAAACAGGGTTTACTGGTTGACCCTACTAAGATTGTTGTCATTTTGAAATTACCACCACCAAAATCAATGCATCAGTTAATATCCACACTCGCACACATAGGGTACTACAAGCAATTTATAAAGGGGTATGCACAGATTACTGCACCGATGGAAAAATTGTTGAAGAATGACACCATATTTCAGTTGAATGAGGAGTGTCAACAGGGATTGGATACTTTAAAGGAGAAGATGGTGACAAAACCTATATTAGTGTTTCTAGATTGGTAAAAGGAATTTCATGTGCATGTATATTCATCAACAATATCACTTGGATCCATTCTGGTGTATCCAAGAGTAAGGGACTTAGATCATCCTATAGCCTTTACAATAAGGAAGCTACATGAATCTGAGTAGAATTACAACACCACAGAAAGAGAAGGCCTAGACATGGTATATTCACTTCATAAATTCATACATTATTTATTGGGAAAGCATTGTAAAATGTTCATAGATCATTCTACCCTCAAATATCTAGTCAACATGCCAGTGTTGGGGGGCGGGATTTGTAGATGGTTGTTATTATTCCAGTAATTTGATTTTGAAGTGTTAAGCCCTGATATTGGCTCATTACCCCTTAATTGGGGCATATTAGATTAGTAATGCTATTTTATTTATGTCAGATTTAGGCCATTAGTTTTAATTTAGATTAGTAATGTTATTTTAATTATGTCGGCTTTAGGCCATTATTTGTAATTATAC
>ML778389.1:450842-477880 GCA_009831015.1 Picea engelmannii | reverse complement strand
TATATACCAAGGAGACATTTTCATTTTGAATCATCTTGTAATTGAACATTTAAGTGGGGTAAAAGGAGGTTGCCCCCTCGAAGAGGCTTATTATCTGAAATTATCTCTTTTTCAAGGCATTGAGTACTTTTCCTGAGGTTTTTATATGCTATATTGATGTTTGGTTCTTAACATGAAGTAATAGTCAAACCAGGGAAGATGAATGCAGGACCTATTTACTTTTCAAGTGTAACCAATGGAGAAGAACCTACTAACTTGGAACAAAACTTCCTTGATGCACAATTATTTTTAATATAGGTAGTAGACGAATAATTCGTTGATGTTATTGAATTCTTAAGTATAGGAATTATGCTAAAGGGGTTTAGTACGATGCAGAAGAAGAATCTGGTAGTCATATCTACATACTATCAACTCATTGTAGGAATTTATACAATATGTGAACGAAAAACATATTGATAAGGTGTGAATTGGAATATGAACGGGCCATGGTTTTAGCAGAATCTCATGAAGATATATCTGGAGGAAACTATGCAGTAAAATCTACCACGCAAAGAATATTTCACATAGGTTATGGTGGCCAATAGTCCATCAGGATGCGAAGGAATATTTCTGGCACTGTGATGTATGTCAGAGAGTTGGCAAACCCAACATGAGGGATGAAATTCCCCTAAGACCAAAATAACTCTTCAAGTATTTGAGAAATGGGAAATAGATTTTGTTGGGCCTGTTAATCCACCAACAAGAAGGTCAGGAGCTAGATACACCATTACTGTGACATAATACTTAACCAAATGGATAGAATAAGCACTAGTGAAGGATTACAGTGTGAAGACTATAATGCACTTCTTATTTGAGAAGGTGATCACCATATTTGGATGTCCCAGAATTTTTATGAGTGAACAAGGAACCCATTTTATTAATAGTAACATCAAGGCTATGACTGAGGATTTTGAAATTTATTACTAGAAGAGTACACCATATCATCCTCAGGAAAATGGGATAGTATTCAACAATATTTTTGAGAATGCCTTGACAACGATCTACAAATTTAACAGAGATGCTTAGGATTTGAAAATACCAACAGTACTATGGGAATATAGGACCACATGAAAGAATTTGACAGGACAAACACCATTCAAATTGGTGTATGGAAAAGAAGTAGTGGTGCCATTAGAATTTTTGGTACCTAGTCTGCGCATGGCAGCAATTACCAATATGAAAAAACTAGGCACAGTACAAGAAAGGTTAAGTCAACTAATGGAAATGGAAGAAGAAAGGATTTTGGCAGGATTTAACCAAGAGGTACAGAAAGAAAGGGACAAATCCTAGCATGACAGACACATAAAGAAGAACATATTTAAGGAGGGAGATATAGTTCTCCTCTATGAAAACAATTTTTGGCAACACCCTAGTAAGTTTGGAATGCATTGGATAGGGCCATATGAAGTAAATACTATCAAAGATGGAGGATATGTGTGGCTAAAGGAATTGGGAGGAATAGAAATGAAAATAATGATGAATGGTAGTCGACTAAAATTGTATAGGGAAAGTTGACCTACTAGCTCCCAATAGTTGCAACGCAGTAAGGAAGACATGTATATAGTGTACTATAGTAGATATAAGGAGAGAAAAACTTATAAAAAGACAATAAAAAGGAGAAAAAGAAGAAAAAGGAAGACAAAAATAGAAAAAGAAGAAATATGCAAAAAGAGGAGGAAGTTAGGTGGACAAGAAGATTGTGGAGAAAGTCGTGTGCAACAACTAATGCAAAATGGAAAGACAACATGCAGAAAAAAAATTGGACACTGCGCAAATGCACGGAAAAAGAAAAATACGGCAAAACAATTATGACTAGGTCTATAAAGTGCGGAAAGCACAGGTTAGCTCGACACTTAGTGATTTTTTAGCACAGAGAAAGATAGAAGTGTGTGACCTAGGAGGAATTGTGCGAAGAAGAGAGAAATTTTCCAACTCAAATACAACATGACACCACCAAAGTTTGGAACTCCAGGGAAATACGTACAGTTTACTCGACAGGGCCAAAGGAGGAAGGAAAGGATGGTGGAGCCCGAGAATGTATTCAAGCTGGAAGATGTTATGACCTTGGATACAAAGTTACTCATCCCAACGAGGGTTGAGGAGGAAACCTCAAAAACAGAACAAGGGAAACTGGGAAAGATCTATGGAAATCAAATTGGAAGTACAAACCATAACCCCAAAACACCTGCTAAACCTAAAGAATTGAAGGGTCAACAACATGGTCACAACGAAGAGGAGGTGTTGGTCAAGTACATCACCAACAAACCGGAATCGAGGGGGAATAAGATGACACAAAAAAAAATGATAGAAGGACAACATGTCGTTGATTATAAAATAAAGACGCAGGACACTGCAAAAATCACACTTCCCTACCTCCCATATATCGTGGTAACCATGGACGACATGATCGGGAAAGTTCCTAAACTAAGCTACTTGGGACCATGATGTGTGTGATGTGACAAAGTTCCTATAGTTGGTCTAGGAAGATTACTTGGAAGACATAGGGGAAATTGGATCCTTAAGGAAACCTATCATGGAGCTCGTGCAGTGGATAACAGGGCTCTACAATGCCAGGATCATGAACCTCCTAGACATACCATACTTCAAGCACGGAAATAATGTCAGGATGTACATCAATAAATTGCTATCCTGGGTACATGGAGGAATTCTCTGGATGGATAGGCCAGTCCAGTTTTATGTGGTGTTGATCACCAAAATTATAGGGTTACTCACAGTGGGCGCACAACTAGAAGAATGCTTGGACAAAAAAGCATGCAACAAGGAGATTGTTGAAATAGTAAAGACAAATTTTGTTACCAATAGAGGGAACAGAGGATTTTTTCTTAGAGACATCAACGATGACATGATAATGTTTTCCAGCAAGCTTATGCCTTGCAAGATGTTGAGGAAGTGCATGAAAGAAGAAGCTCCAGTAGGATTCATCGAAGTTTCCATGAAGTGCACTAAAGGGATCATCTTTAGTTGGGTTCCATACCTCCTAAACCAATTTTTGATCGACTGATGAGATGCGTCAGAAAATGGAACTGATTTCCATTATTCCTGGCTCCTTATCCTCATTGTGTTGGCCGCTTAGCAGAAGACAAAATTTTCCTCTTTTCTGGATAGAAAAGGGAAGTTCTACACAACCAGGTATGAATCCCTCTGGTAGGCCAAGGATACCAAAAATCAACAAGCGAATATTACGGTGTTCACTCTGCTTATTGAAGATATACAACAACGAACAACCAATGTTTGGCACATTCCTATAGAAGTGGTCTAGGAATCTAAAGGGATAACCTGGTTAAAGGCATAAAGAAACCATATGTGGATCCAGGTTGCAAGGTATCCAAATAATAAATAGTTGGAGATGCAATATTGTATCACTAGAGAAGAGGTCGATTGGATAATCAATGACTAGCCGACATAGTGGAAGGTGCCAATATAAAAATTAAAAACAAAGCCAGTAGAAATGACATCATCCAAACCCAAGGGGAAATCCGATGCAATCCCATCAACAAATACAAATATCCCAGCTGCTAACACCAAGAAGGCTAAAACACACACTCATGCATTTGGAAGTAGCACAGTGCCGAAGAGGCCAAGGAGGACATCAATGGTACCCAGGGAAGACGTTTAGGGGGATGCCAATAATGGAGAAACATCTCAGACCAGAGAATAATGGGCTCAAATGAAAAAGAGTGGGGAACATCCCTCATTGGAGAGAAAAGGACTACAACGTAGGTGGAGGAAACATGCAAAAAGATGAAATACACCAAGAAGGACCTAGTCATCACCCTGTCAAAGGAAGATGTTGAGTTTGTGGCGGAAACATTCCAGGACAAGGGGGAATATGTGGTATACATCATATAATAACAAAGAGAGGAGATCATGTCCAAAATCACATAATTCTATGATACTCTACAACAACTACAAATTCATACAGTACATCTGGATACAACGCAACAAACTAAAAAGACACAACGACCCCCTATGCAGCGAGAAAAATAAGATATGGTTTAGATAGTGGTGTAGGGAAGTGAAAAATTCATGGTCACATAGTATATGGTAAGAGTTGATCAAGAGATCATAAAAAAACCCATGAGGGACATAGACCACTTTGATTTGTTCACGGTGCAAATAACCACGAAAGCACTATATGAACTTTAGGCCAGTGTAATGCAAAAGGTAAAATGAAGAGCCTGTGTAGAGGCCACCAACTTGCAAGTTGGTAGGGGGGTCGCAGAGATGTTATAGATTACCTAGGACTAGTTGACTTAGGAGAAGGAGGAGGAAAAAGGACATGCCTACAATCTAGAGAATGGGCTAACAACAGTATACAACCACATTCCAGACAAAATGAAAACATCAGATATGAGTGTAGACAAAAAGATAAATATCCTTGCATAGACAATCAAGGGATATAGGATGGATATAGAGGAGTTGAAATAAAAATTTAATCCTATGAATCCTCCAGAATTCCGTGAGAAAAGAGAAAAAGAAACAGTAGTCCAAACATATGAGATGGCAAGGGAAGCCAAGGAAGCCACATAATTGTTTGACAAAACTGTTCAAATATCGACTACTTTGGAGGAGGATGAAAAATTCCAAAAGTTGGACCAAAAAGAGGATAAAGTCAACATTGGAATGTAGGAGTTGAAGAAGCGACATAAATCCATTAGTGTCACATAATTCTTGTAGGGCACGCAGGAGATGAAGACCTTGCAAGAAGACTTAAAAAATACGCAAATCAATAAGCAAGCAAGGTAGGCCCAGTTGGAGCCCCTGTAGGAGAAAGCAACGTAGATAATTGTGGAGCTCGAGGAAGAGAAGAAAAGGATGGAATAGGCACATACAGAGAGTGAAACATTGTTTCAGGAACACATAACAATGCATATGGTCAAGGCGCTAACATATAAAGCTGCGCAAGTGAATCAAGAAGGGAAGGAACTAGCAGAAAAGTTCCACAGGTTGGAGAAGGTAGTACAAGGAGTACACACCACTTGAGTGGCTCGAGATGAGCCACATGTCAGTGTTGGGGGCCTATTGGCGTAGGCTGAGACCTATTTTGGGAAGAGAAGGTCTATTTTTGGAGTGCGCGCATTAGGAGGCAAAAAAGAAACATGCAAAAAAAGAAGGAAAAACAACATGTAGGAGGAAAAGCAATGTGGAGTGCATGTAGACAAGATGAACCATGTTAGGGTTAGGTTTTTTGTCAAATTTTGTAACTACTATAGGCCAATAGAGTAGTATAAATAAATACCTAGGAGGTCTAGGTCAATGATGATTGATTATTATGGGTTTGTGAGTTATTAATTGTTGTGAGTTTTGTTATGATTATTGTGGTAGAGCCGAATAAGTTAGTTTTTGATTGTCAGGTCACAGAATGTGGATCTTGGTGTGATCTAGTCAGCCTCCCAAAGGTTACTTACCCTCATTTTTATTGTAATCCTGAAGATGTAATGCACACAATGCATATTTCGCAGTGGAATGAATAAAAGAGCAGAAGAGCCAGATCTTTGTGGATGTATCCCCAAAAGGGTTGAACCACAGTAAAATATTGTGTTCTATATTTTATGAATGATTTATTTTAATATTTTATTAATCATCATTGAAATAATGAATGTTTAAAACTAACTGTAACATCATGCATGCATAGTTAATGATAAATGAATCCTAGAAGTAGATGAATGATTAATGAGGTTGATGCATGAGGAAAAGAATCAAACCAAAGTCCCCTCTCCTTTCTAGAATACAACCACCTAAGTATTACATTCCCTATTTTGGGAAGAGAACGACCTATTTTGGGAAGAGAAGGTTTATTTTTCGAGCGCGTGCCTTAGGAGGTCGGAAAGAAACATGTAGAAAAAGAAGGAAAATCATCGTGCAGGAGGAAAATCAACGTGGCACAGATGCAGACAAGCTTAACCATGTTAGGGTTTGGGTTTTTTGTCAAACATTGTAATGTATATAAGCCAATAGAGTAGTATAAATAAATACCTAGGAGGTCTAGGTCAAGGATGGTTGATTATTATGGTTTTGTGATTTATTGATTGTTGTGAGGTTTTTTGTGGTTATTGTGGTAGAGTCAAACAAGTTTGTTTTTTAGGGTTAGGTCACAAGTTGTGGAGCCTGGTGTGATCTAGCTTGCCTCCCAGAGGGTACTTACCCTCCTTTTGATTGTAATACTAAAGATGTAATGCGCACAATGAAGATTTTGTAGAAGAATGAATAAAAGAGTAGAAGAGCCAGATCTTTGTGGACGTAGCCCCAGGAGGGGGTGAACCATGGTAAAATATGTCTTTCTATTTTTTATGAATGATTTCTTTTACTATTTTGTTAATCATCAGTTAAAGAATGAATGGTTAAAAATAAATATAACAACATACATGCATAGTTAATGTTGAATGAATCCTAGAACTAGATGAATTATTAATGAGGTTGACACATAGGGAAAATAATAAAACCACATTCCCCACTCTTTCCTAGAATGAAAACACCTAACTATTGCAGTCCCTGATAAAGATATATTTGGTGAGACTGCATTGTGCACTCTGTGTTCAGTGTTTCCTTCTGGTTTACCAGGAGGGATGATAGTTTTGAGGGTTTTGTTGGAAACCTATTTGAGATTATAACATGGGTTATCCCAAGTAACCAACATCTATAAAACCATGGGTCACCAAAACAATATGCCAAAAACCATTTTTATTGACCTAATAACTTTGACTCTTTCATTGATTAAATTTTAACCTAACATTCCCCTCTTTAAAGTTGACTTGGTGTTTTCCATGAAAAAATTCAGACAAACTATCCAAGCGAGTTTGCACTACTCACCTCCAAGCCCTATCTCCCTCAATTTTTATAACCGAGGTATCTGAGAATCCCACATGCTCTCCCCTATCACCTAAGCCTATGTCTATAATTTATCAATAATTTACTAGGGGTACACATGCCTAACCATGTCTTATAGTCATATGCGCATTTACATGCAATAAATATTTTCAACTCCATTATAATAATTTTTTTCATTGTTTCTATCCTATAAATTATACTGCCATCCTCTCTCGTTTCCATTTCTTTTCTTTGTTCCACCCATGCATCGGTGAAAATAAAATCCAAACCCCAATTGTACGCCGGGTCATTTTGGATCATCATCCATACACTATTGGCACTATCATCTCCAAGACCAGTGCCATCATGAAAGATAATGATCTATGGATTTTCTTTGACACCACTGAATTCTCTTTCTCAAACCTAATGGAAAAATTTTCCTTAGTCACACAAATTTTATTAATTAAGGAAAATAAATTACATAAATAATTCAAGAGCTTAAAAACTCAACATCACTCTCGCGTGAGAAAATGAGACCTTAAATAAGATCATAATAGTAATTACTAAAATAATTTTTCTATGGAAATATCATCACTTAATCATGTGAGTATGGAAAGTGTCCATGTACAATATATTAATATTCTAACAACTTCCTAATTATTGATTTCTAGGAAATGACTATTTTCTAGAAGTATTATCTACCCTAACAATATTCATTCTAAAAAATCCTAAGTACAATAAAATATAGTATTAAATCAAGTAACTTTAGGATCATAATATCTAGCATTCCCCCCTTTGATCTAAAAATACATTAGAAAAAATACCAAGTTATGTTTTGGACTTAGTAAATTTGATCCTACCAAATGGTTTCATGAAAATATCTGAGATCCGATCTTCTAAACAACAATATATCGGTTTGATGATGCCCTTTGTGATGAGTTTCTTTATGTAATGATACTTTGTGTAGACATGTTTCATTTTGGAATGGAAAACTAGATTTTTATCAATTTTAGTGGACGAATAACTATCGATTAACAATGAAGTAGCTTATATTTGAGAAATTATCAAATCCTATAAAACTATGTGTGACCAGAAAATCTCACATGTTGCTTCCCATGTTGAATTTTTTGTTGGTTTTGTCACTTGGGTGAGAAAAAACACAACACTCACATGATTAGTTAAGCCATCTAAACAAGATAGAAGTTTTGTGAGTTGATTAGATAACAAAATACACATTAAAACAAAGAAATGTAACTAAAAACAACTAAGAAATAAATGTTAGAGAATATTGAAGAACTAGAACCATGAAAAGAAAAAAATGACCAATATATAGCTACCAATGGATCAATATATTGACAGGCTAAAAACCATAGAGAAAGGCAGGGACTTATGTGTCCCCTCTTCCTCCTTGGGAGGTCTCTTGAGTTCCTTAATAGAGATATCTTCTCTTCATACAATGGAAAATGAAAAATGGTGAATAAATACAATGCCTATTCCCTCAAGATGTGAGTGGAATGACCTATTGCAATGGTGCTTGAATGATTCAAAGAGAAAAGAGGTTTCTCAAAGAAGAATTCTTGCAACATAACAACACCTTGAAGTTCTTCTTCCCTTATCACACCCATGGAACACATTCTTAGCATCCATGCATGGAAATATATAATTGGTTCATAGTGTGAACAAGGGGCCTTTTAGGGTATGTCCTAGCCCTTGACTAGCCTCCAAGCTAGATTTCGCTCAGATATGAGTGTCAAATCATGTCGGGGGTTGGACTAGAAGTGGTTGAGGGGCTGAAAAGATCCATAAATGTGTCATTCATAGAAGTGTGTGGCTTTTCTCATATACAGTCATGCATCTTGTGCATAGTGCATGTTGAGGCCTATGTTAGCCTGCACATTATGCGCACTATGCATGTTCTTCCTTTGGTGAATTTGCGCACTTATATTTTTGACCCAAGTATATAGTGTTTTTCCTTTTGATGGATTTTGGTGTTGTAGGTGGTATAATTGTTGTTGGCATTGATGTGTTTATTCAACCATTGTGTGCAATGCTGCGGACAATGTTTCAGTGATAAAACATTTCCTTTGATGTGTGAGGTTAGGAGCATACATATAGCCGAAATAAATTAATGTTTGTTTTGTTGAGAGTGCCATTGTAAGGAATAGTGAAGAGAGGAACTTAAATAGAGATCCGTTGGAGGGAGAGAGAAAATTGTGGGACCCAAACCGTTCTCTATGGAGAAAAAATAAAATATGTGTACAAATGAGGTGGGCATGCCCCATGCTCGTGTCATGAAATCAAAATGTGGGAATGTAACTGGTGATGTATGATGATGTAGATAAATGCAGAGCCCTCAAGGGTGGTTCATAATGGCATATGATAGTTCTGAATGGTGAATGGGCTTTGAAGTGAGTCAAGGATGACTGTAAGACATTTTTATGACTCGTAGGCATTGATGGCCTAACAAATTCAGAGGTCTCTGGATGGTATGAAACAACTGCAATAGTCACATAGTAAGACCCACCATAACATGGGAGTTTTTTTAAGTCAAATGTTATGGGGGTCAACAGAATCAAAGAGAAATCATGATTCTCTCTGTTCCATTTGAGACTCCTCATTGAAAAGTTAATGAGAGTCAAGATACCTTCGGCCTTCTGGAAACTATGTTGATGTCGACAAAAAGGGAGATGTCATGCCAAGAAGCAAAGGGATTCTTGAAATCCATTGAGTAATAGGTGATATTAGGTACTGATGGGTAACATGAATGAAGTCAAGATGTTGTGGGAATCAAGACTTCCCTTGGTTGGGGAATTTTGAAGGATGAGTAGTACCAACCGTAAAATTGGATCTAGTGTCAAGGGGACGACTAGATATGGGATTAAATTGTTCCATAGGCTAACAAAACACTTGCCAATCTGTTGTGTTGGTTTTTTCACTTGGGTGAGCAAAAACACAACACTTGCATGCTTAGTTAAGCCAGCTAAACAAGCCAAAAGTTTTGTGAGTTGATTAGATAACCAAATACACATGAAAAAAAAGAAATACAACTAAAAAAAACTAATAAATAAATGTTAGAGAATCTTGAAGAACTAGAACCATGAAAAACAAAAAATGACCAATATATAGCTACCAATGGATCAATATATTGATAGGATAAACACTGTAGAGAAAATCAGGGACTTATGAGTCCCATATTCCTCCTTGGGAGGGCTCTTGATTTCAAAAATAGAGAGCTCTTCTCTCCATACAATGGAAAATGAAAAATGGTGAAGAAATATAATTCATATTCCCTCAAGAGGTGAGTGGAATGGCCTACTGCAATGGTGCTTGTATGATTCAAAGAAAAAAGATGATTATCAAAGAAGAATTATTGCAGCATAAAAATACCTTGAAGTTATTATTTTCTTAGCACACCCATGGCACATATTTATAGCATCCATTAATAGAAAGATATAATTGGTTCATAGTGTGAACAAAGGGCCTTTTATGGCACTTCCTAGCCCTTGACCAACCTCCAAGCTAGATTTATCTCTGATATGAGTGTCAAATCATGTTGGGGGTCGGACTAGAAGTGGTTGAGGGGCCGACAAGATCCACAAATGTGTCATTCATAGAAGTGTGTGGCTTTTGTCGTAGACAATAGCGCATCTTGTGCATAGTGTGCGTTGAGGCCTATGTTAGCCTACGCATTATGAGCACTGTGTGCGCGCTTCCTTTGGTGAATTTGTGTACTTTGATTTTTAACCCAAGTATATACTTTGTTTCTATTTGATGTATTTTGGTGTTGTAGGTGGGATAATTGTTGCTGGCATTGATGTTTTTCTTCAACCATTGTGTGCAATGTTGTGGAATATTTTTCAGTCATAACACTGAAATATATTCTACTTCTATTGAATAATTTTCCACTACAATCGTCTTCTTGCAAATCCAAGAAATTTCCAATGATCCCATATTCATCAAATATATTTTATGCTGATTTTTTATCATCAACATCTCCAACAAAATCTACATCTAAATATCCAATACGTACGAAATTCTTATTATTTTTGTATAAAATACTATAATATTTCATACCTTGAATATGTCTAAGAACCATTTTTTCTAGATTCCAGTGGCTTTCCCTCATTTACTACATAAATATTGAGATAATAATGATTGCATATGATAAATATGGATGAGTGGTTGTCAAATAGATCAATATACCAATAAACTTCCTATAACTAGTGTTGTTTACTAATTCCTCGCCTTCAAATTTTGAAAGTTTTATGTTTTGATCCATTGGGGTGAGAATGGACTTGTAGTGTGTCATGCCAAATATTTTTCGTAGTTTATATGCATACTTTCACTGATTGATGAAAATTATTTTTGAATGTTGGAATACTTCAACTCTGAGATAATAGTGAAGTAATCATAAATCTGTCATCGCGAGTCCATCCTGTAATTCCTTGTTTACCTATAAAATATAATCATTATTGTTCCCAGTAATGATCAATTAATCCACATACATTACTAAAATCACTAGAAATTTACCCTATACGCACACATATAAGGTATCAACATATTCACTTTGCTGAAATACAACTTTGTGAAGGTAATAATCCATTTTATCATATCAAGTTGTAGGAGCTTGTTTCAATCCATATAGTGCTTTAATTAACTTACAAACATTGTTTTCTTTCCCTTTGAACTCAAAACCTAGAGGTTGAGTCATATATACTTCTTCCTGTAAATCTCCATCAAGGAAGGAACTTTCAACATCCATCTGATGTAATTTCCATCCTTTTTGAGCTGACAAAGAAATTACCATATTGATTGGGTTCCACTTTGTCATAGGTACAAAATTTTCATAATAGTCAATCCCTTCTTATTGTACAAAACCATTGGTTACATTTATTTATTTATATTTTTCTATGATTTTGTATGGATTATACTTGATTCTGTGAACCCACTTGCATCTGATGGGTTTGAAATCTTGAGGAAAATCAACAATTTTACAAGTACCATTTCCCATCACTAATTTATATTCATCAATAATTTATTTTTGTCATTCTTCATGTTTTACTTACTCTTGAAAGTTGAGGGTTTATTAAAATCATTTGTTACTAAGGAAAAAAATTATTTTTCCCTGGTTGAACTTCTTGTGCCTATTTCGTTTTGTTCATTAGGATTGACATCCTTAAAAATTTGAATAGCCCATTTTGGTAGTTGATGTTGACTAGATTGAGAATCTAAATTATCATCATTATTAAAAATAGGATTGATAAAAACATAAATTCTCCTTTCTTATGAAGTATCTTTAGGTGTAGTTTGATTATCAGATCAATTGTTTGATGAAGATTCAATCGAAAATTCTGATGAAGAATCAAACAAATTTCATGAATAAATGTCATTTTCTAGTGAAGTCCAATATATTTCAAACCAATGTTCCTTACTACATTGATTTTTCATACTGTTTTTCTCCTTATCCAATTGTTTTTTCCAATTTTTCCAGAAGGCATTCAATCTTTTAAACAATGCTTTGCTCTATTTCGTCAAAAATGGCATCTCGAATTACAATAAATTTTCCATTGGATAAGAGACAATGTCCCTTCTTTTCATTGGAATATCCAATCCGTTATGATATATTGAGCAGAAACACAAATATCACATAAATTACCAATGGAACAATAGAATATAGAGAATAGCACACCAAGAAGATACCTTTATTGAAACTGAGGGTGGATTTTGTCCATAAACTACTTCAAAAGAAGTCATGTGAGTGGCGGTATGGTAAGAGGTGTTGTACCACCATTCAGCAAGGGGTAACCACTGAACCCGTTGATTTTTTCTTTCAGATGAAAAACACCTCAAATAGGTTTATGAACACTTGTTGACCACTTCATTTTGTATATCATTTTGAAGATGATATTTTGTACTGAGATGCAATTGGGTTCCCTGGACTGGGAATTTTTTTTTCCAGAAAGTGATGGTAAAATTTGGATCATGGTTAGAACCAATATAATGACACATGCCATGGAGTTTGAAGATATTATCCATGAAAAATTGAGCCACTATGGATTTTGTGAATAGGTGTTGAAGAGCACATAAATGAGCATATTTGGAAAGATGATGCACTACTACCATGATAACTGACTTATTTCCTGATTTAGGTAAGACAACAAAGAAATCCATAGAAATATTTTTCCAGATAGTAGATGGAATTAGAAGCAGTTGGATTTTTCTTGGAGATTTTATTGTCTCACCCTTATTGCATTGAAATGTATCACATTCAGCCACAAAGGTGTAGATGTCTTATTTCATACCTTCCTATAAAAAAGAACATTTGACCCATTCATAGTTTTTTATAAAACCAGAATGCCCAGTTGTAGTTGAATTATGAAACTCAGAGAGCATGGTGGATTTAAGGTTCGACGTTTTTCTTAATTACAGGAAACCTGTTGGTTGGGGAGCCTGATTATCTTCATGTTTCATAGGTCTTTGTTTTTAGCCGTGTTTATACCACATGAAGACTGTACACCCTGGAATATTGTACACTCCTCCACGCAGGGCAGTTGTAGGGGGGATTTCTCCCCCTGTGGGGTCTGAGGGGATTATCCCCTTGATTTTTGGGTCAAGAGGAAAGCGAGCCCCCGAAGGAAAAATTTCCTTGTAAATGTATATTGTAATTTCGTAGTAAATCTAGATTGTTCATTATAAGGTCGCAGATCTGACGGTAGAATTTATGTTAGGGTTTTTTTCCCTAGAGGGAAACACTCTTTTATAAGGGAAATGTATTGTGTCTATGCATGATTGTGAATATTTTATTCTGAGAGAGGAGACTGTGAGAGAAAAAAGAGAAAGTTACAATGGGTGTGTTTTAGGTTGTATCCCTTCATTTGTTGGATAATAAAAAGGAAGGACCTAGAAATTTGTCTGGTGGACATAGCCCACACTAGGTTTACCACAAATATCAGTGTCTCTATTGTATTGTGTATCTTTTGTATTTTATTTCTACATTTGTTTTTATTTTATTGCTCTGTGATCCTATTTCTCTAACACAACCTTTATAATGAGTCTTGTCAGCGTGCTATGTGTACCTTGGAGAAACTTGTGAATCTTGTTGTAGTGTTTGGATCATTCTAGAAATGTTGGGGTCTCGTGACCATTCCCGAAGAACGTCATGAAGTCAAACTACAACAATGAAAGAGAGGGGGAAAAGGGACCTATCTTCTTCATATTTCTTAGAAAGGGAATCAACCACTAATTTTTTTTATTTTTTTTGTAGATGATCTCAAAATCATATCCAAACAACTTGGTTACCCATTTTTGCTACTTTGGGGAAGAAATTCATTTTTCCAGAAAATACTTGAGGCTTTGATGATCAGTTTTAATTTGGAAGTGTTTCCCAAAGAGATAAGAACACCATAGATTCACAACATACTAAATAGCCAACATTTCTTTTTCATAGGTGGATTGGCCCAAATGGCTCTAAAACATTTTTTTTTTGGTGAAATCCAAAGGTAAACCATCTTGCATGAGAAAAACCCAATGTGTTTCCTTGAGGTGTCACATTACAGTACAAAGGTCTTGTTGAAGTGAGGGAGAGCCAGAACAAGAGTCTAGACATAATCACTTTCAAATCTTGGAAGTAATAGTCAATTGCTAGAGTCCAACTGAAATCATAATTTTTAAGGAGTTTTATGAGGGGACCTATGATTTTTCCATCATTTTAAAAAAACTTGCAACAATATCTCTTCAAACCCAAGAATCGACGCAAAATTTTAATAGTTTTTGGGCACGGTGAATCATACATAGCTTTAATTTTATTTGGATGCACTGTTGGAAGGTTTATAGTTGGGAGTAAGCTTGTCATTGATGGAAAGAACAACGATGGCAAAGATTAGCATGATCAGCAGCATAGTGATAATGGAAGAGTAAACTCCATTTTAAAATTTTGGATACTGGGAGTTTAAGTGTCTAAACACTTCACCACCGAAGTGGCAAAATCGCGAAGTGACAAAATCACAAGGTGGACGAAATCGCGAAGATGAACGAAATCGCGAAGCAACAAAATCGTGAAGTGGAAAAATCATGAGAAGATATGGGCCGTAGGATCTGGGGTATCTACGAATTCTCAATAGTCGTTAGATATGGTGAAGTTGCAAGGCGGATAAGTCCAAGAGTCATCCAACTCCCCAAAAATGTGAAGGAATCTTGGTCGTCCATCGAGGATAGTCATGGACCGTTGATCGAGAGGACGCGTGGTGGAAGATCATCATGTCGCTGACTGGAAAGTCAAAGGAATAGGGTTCCCTAACTTCTTGAATTTACGATATGCGAAATCGCAAAATAATCTCAACCATTTGATTGAGGCCAAATATGGACCGTTGATCAGGCACAACGAAGGCTTGTGGAGTTTCGAAGTCCCGATAAAATCTTGACTGTTGATCCAAGAGGGATGAGTGGAAGAAGATCAGAGCATGTCAAATCTCCATATTGGAGTTTCACGTATTGTGACTTGGAGTGACGAGAACCTCCATCACAGGAATCGCGAGATGCGAACTCACAATAAGATCTGGACCATCAGATCACCAAGGGTTGTGGACCGTTGATCTAACCTCCATCTCAGAGCTTCGCCTATCGTGACTTGGAGTGACAAGAAACTCCATCTAAGGAACCATGAGATGCGAATTCACGATAATATCTGGACCGTCAATTCACCAAGAATGTGGACCGTTGATCTGAGCTCCATCTCAGAGTTTCTCCTATCGTGACTTAGAGTGAAGAGAACCTCCATCTAAGGAACAACGAGATGCAAGATCGTGATAAGATCTGGAACATCGGATTTATGGGGATTTCAACCATCGATCAGACTCGATGAAGTTTATAAACTCATGAAATATGAAGCCCCTTTTTGGCACAGCCTATGGTCACCATCAGTGGTCACGAGAAGGGAAGGATACAGTTCAGATAAGCTCCATTTCAGGGTTTCGGGGATAGCGAATTGGAGAGTCGAGATGCCTCATCTCCAGATTCAAGAAATGGAAAATCATGAAAGCGCTTTATGCATAAGTGCATGGTATCAGCCAGTGGTCACACCATCGAAGAGATGAAGAGAAGAGTACATGCAGACAAGCTTCCTTTCATCGTTTCGGGGATCGCGACTTGGAAAGTCAAGAAACTTCACTACATAATTAACGAAAAGGAAAAATGTGAAATCATGAAAATCATGTTATGAACAAGCGCTTGGTCATAGCCATGGTCATATAAAGGAAGGAGCCAGTGCATGAAATCTCTGTTTCGGAGTTTCGGAACTTGTGACATGGAGACTCAAGATGTCTCATCGCAGAATCTCTGAATTGCAAAAGTGCAAAATGGGTAAATAATGCAATAACTCATCAGAGTTAATCCGACAATGGAGGTGAACATGATCACAATCGGAGGGCTAATTTTGATCCTCACAGTGTAACTACTAGAAACCATTGATGGTTTCTACCAGAGGATGCGAAGAGACTTTTGTGTGATTTCTAGAGGAGCTGAAGAGTTACATGGAATCTGCCAGTGAAATGAAGACGATTCGTGGAGCAAATTGACAGCTAGATGAGGTTTGGAGCTCATAACTGAAACAGAAAGGATGAGCTCGAATGCAATAGATAAGATGAAGAGTCTCAACTTCCAGAGAGAAAAAGGAATCTTGACATAACACCTAGTGATGATAGACACAGGGGTTGAACTGCCAGAGAAGCTGAAGAGTCGTGATGATGATCACTCAGAGCACTTGAGATGTGGAGGAGATTGGTGAGGTATGAGCATGCAGAGGAATGGTGAATATTGCATGCACAAGATGCACAGAAGCTATATATACACATTACAGAGAAGAGATGTTGTTTTTGTTGGAGTTGTTGTGGTTTTTGTTGTTGAAGGTGATTCATGCGTGAAGGAGGAGGGAAGTGCAGTAGCTGAATTGAAAAGAAGAGGAACTGTGTAGTGAATGGACATGGTGCACAAAGCATAAAAGGTAGAATAACAGACAGTGCAAGTCAGGTGTGCAAGAAGGCAGTGAGGCAGACAAAGCAACAAAATGCAATAGAACAGTGATGAGACTGGTAAGTTGTTATTGAACACTATATCACTGCAATAGGTTTCAGTATTTCATATTGATAATCCAGGGTTGTAGGGAGGTGCTAGGGAGGACTGTTGTCCTTAGAGGTTCAAGTGGGTGCTTGAGCACAAGGAGTTGTAGCTTCCTTCTAGTTGGTGCTAGAGAAACCGGGGAGTTGGTGCTTCCTTCTAGTTGGTGCTAGAGAAACCAGGGAGTTGGTGTTTCCTTCTAGTGGGTGCTAGAGAAAAACAGAGAGTTGGTTCTATTAGCAAGTTGCAGCTTGCAAAACAGAGGTTGTAGCCTCACAATGAGTTGGTGCTCATATGTATGATAATGTAAAGAATGTAAACAATACTTATCATATAAAGAAGAAGAGGTGTTTACCCTGTATGGGTTTCCTTGGGAATTATTTGTTTCTGTGTTTCTCATATATGTGACTGATGCTGAATGTGCCATTGTTTATTTCCATACATTATTGTGATCATCATTGAGTACCTTATAAATATTTAAAAGAAGCATAATTTTTTAAGCTCGATGACAACTAATTCACCCCCCTTCCCAGTTGTCCAACAATTGGTATCAGATCCAACCCATTTTATCCAAGGGTAGATCCTAGAGCTTAAACATGTCAATCCATGAAGGAAATTCAACCAAAAAGGCCCCTCTGTTCAATGGAACAAACTTTGTCTTCTGGAAAGTTAGAATGAGAACCTACATAATGTCGTTAGGTGCAGATGTCTAGGATGTGGTAGATACTGGTTATGTAAAGCTAGTTGTGTTAGCTAATAAGGATGACAATCTAGAATTTAGCTTCAATGCTAAGGCTATGAATGCTATCTTGAGTGGGCTTGCAGAAGAAAAATTTGTAAAAGTTATGCACCTAGAAACTGCCAAACAAATGTGGGACAAACTCATTAGCAGTTATGAGGGTAATGAGAAGGTAAAGGATGCAAAGCTTCAAACCTACAGAATACAGTTTGAATAGATGAAGATGAAGGAAGAGGAAACTGTTGGAAAATACTTTCTAAGAGTAGAAGAAATGGTAAATACAATGAAGACACTTGGTGAAACAATTGATGAACCTTCTTTAGTTCAGAAAATCTTGAGATCTCTCCTAGATAGGTTCAACCCGAAGGTCTATTCTATAGAAGAACTTAATGATCTAAAAACCTTGGAGTTTGATCAATTGATAGGAACATTGACTGCATATGAAATGAGAATAGTTAAAGGTAAACCCACCTCCATAGAAGCATCATTTAAAGCAGACAAGAATGAGGATTCTGAGCCCGATGAAATTGAAGAAAAATTTGTGAAGAGACTGAAGAAGGGATCAGGAAAGCACAAAGGTAAACTTCCTTTCAAATGTTTCAACTATGGTAGGATAGGTCAATTTGCAAATAAATGTCCCCACAAAGCAAAGGATCAGACATGTAATGATGAGGAGAAGTACAAAAACATAAATTTCTTTAAAGAGAAAAACTTTAAGAAGAAAAGTCTATGTGTAAACAATGATGATGATCCTTCAGATGATGAAGAAAGTGACTCCTCTATTGAAGATAAAATAAATGACTTCATACTTATGTCCAAAGAGGATTATGATAATAAAATCACTGGGAGTGATGAAGAATAAACTGTGGTTGACATGGAAGGAGAACTGATTAGTGCATTGGAAGAGATTGACATACTAAGAATCAAGAACAGAAAGCAAAGACAGTTGTTAATACAATTCGAGAAAGACAGTAAAGAACCCGATGAAGACCTTGTCTTAATAAAAGTAGAATTGGAAGAGGCAAAGAAAATCGAAGAGATTCTAAAATAGTAGCTATCAGAAAAGAATGCAAGATGTGAAGCGATAGAACAAGAAGTAGTGAAAACGAGGAAAGAAATGGAGAAGTTTCAATCCTTGTATAATCAGAATCTATCAAGTATCAAAGCCTCGGAAGGATTGGCAACCATTTTGAATCAGCAAAGGAATCCAAAGCTGAAAACTGTCTTGGGTTATGAAGAGGGATCAAGTAGTGGTAAGCCAAGAAATGAAGAACCCATCAAGCTTGTCAAAAGTACAACCAATGACAGTAACAAACCTACAGAAACAAAGGAAGACAATTAGCCGTCCAGGTCGAGTAAGGTAAAAGATGCCAAATATGAATCTGTAGAACAAAGAATTAATGTGCTCATTGTTGAAAGACGTCATCAGCCTAGAAGAAATCGATTTTCTCAAAGAAGACAACCATTTTCTAGGTACAAAGAATTTTTCTATGGCTATTGTTACTACTGTGCTAACTTTGGTCACAAAGCTACAAATTGTTCCTTAAAAATTAGATATGAGCAATTAAGATTTCAAAGGAATAAATACTTTCCACAACAAAGAATGATGCAGCCAAGTAACAAACCTTCACTGATTACCAATTGCCAAATTAACTCCAGGGACATGCAACTAAAGAGGTCAAGAAATAATCAACAATCAATGAGTAGACAACGCTGCACCAATAAGTTTGACCTATTGAATAATGATATTGAATGATATATCTGTCACAACTATGGACACAAATCTATTGACTGTCGTTTAAGGGAATATGAACCAGATTCGAAATCTCCTGCTAAAAATGTAAAGTTTTGGAAGAAGAAGGAAAGTGACAAGTGTGGATTAGTGTTTTCCGCTCGAAGAAAAACGAACCCTTGGTATATAGACAGTGGATTCTCCAAACACATGATGCAAGACAAAGACAATTTTCTATCTCTAAGTGAAAGCAAATCAGGAAACGTAACCTTTGGAAATGATGCTCCTGGGAAAATAAAGGGCAAAGGGATGGTGAGCTTAAGTAATGGAAAAGGAAAATCCCAAGATGTTCTACTTGTGGATGGATTGAAACATAATCTTCTCAATGTAATTCAAATGTGTGACAGAGGATGCGAAGTGTTTTTCACATCCAAGGACTGCAAGATAAAGTCTGTAAACTCAGGACAAGTGGTGACCAAAGGCATAAGGACAGAAAATAATGTATATGTGTTGAAAGAAAATAGAGAAGAATGTCATATAAGCAAACATGATGAAAGTTGGTTATGGCATAAGAGACTTGGACATCTAAACTTTGACCACTTAATCAAACTCAAAAAACTCGAGGCAATAAAAGATCTTCTGAGAATATCAAAGCCCTGAGATTCAATGTGTAAACCCTGTCAAGTAGGGAAGCAAAACAGGACACAGTTTAAGTCCAAGAGTTTTACTTCAACTGAAAAGCCACTCCAACTAGTTCATATGGATTTATGTGGACCATCAAGATAGGAAGGCATAGGGAAAGAAAACTACTTCATGCTAATTATCAATGATTACTCCATACTTACTTGGGTTTCCTTTCTCAAAGAAAAAACTGAAGCATTTGAGAAGTTTAAAATATTTAAGGCTTTAACTGAGACTCAAATAGGGAAGAGGTTAAAGGTAGTAAGATCAGACTGGGAAGGAAATTTTATGTCAAGAGACTTCAACGAGTTTTGCGATGAGGATCGGATCAAGAGAGAATACACAATCCCAAGAACTCCACAACAAAATGGAGTAGTTGAGAGGAAAAACAGAACAGTGCAGGAAATGGCCAAGTCAATGATGAATGAGAATAACATTGGTCAAACCTACTGGGTAGAAGAAATACACACAGCAGTCCATGTTCTTAACAAAGCCCACCTCAGACCACAAAGTGACAAGACACCTTATGAACTGTGGCTTGGAAGACCTGCTTCAATTAAACACTTCAAAGTCTTTGGGAGTAAACGTTATATAAAGAATAATGATGAAAACCTTGGCAAATATGATGATAGGGATGATGAAGGTATCTTGTTAGGGTATTCTACAAACAGTAAAGGATACAGATGCTATAATAAGAGGTTGCATAAAATGGTTGACTGTATTGATGTAAAAGTTGATGAAAGAATCCCAGCAAGAGAGATGTACATAAATGAGTCTTCTACAGAAGACAGAACTGAATCTAATGATAAACAGGTCCAATAATCAGAAAACAAAGACTCTGAATCAAATGAAGACTCAGACACTTAGACAGACTCAAATCAACAGTCAACTTCAAATTCCTCCTCCAAAATCATTCAAAAGAATCATCCTGCAAGTCAGATAATTGGAGAAAAGGACAAAGGTGTACAAACCAGGAGAAATCTAATCAAAACCACCAAACAATCTCATATAGCTTTCATATCCATGCTGGAACCCAAGAATTTCAATGTAGCCAACAAAGATGATCACTGGGTTAAAGAAATGAATGATGAACTTGATCAGATTGAGAAAAACAATATGTGGGAGATGGTTCAAAGACCTGAAGGTAAAAACGTCATTGGCTCCAAATGGATATTTAAGAATAAGTTGAATGAGAAAGGACAAGTTATCAGGAACAAAGCAAGGTTAGTCTATAAAGGCTATACTCAGATATAAGGACTGGATTTTGGTGAAACATTTGCACCCGTAGCAAGATTAGAAGCTATCAGAATGTTTCTTGCCTATGCTTGTCATAAAAGGTTTAAAGTTTACCAAGTGGATGTCAAGTCAGCCTTGCTAAATGGATATTTAAGTGAAGAAGTCTATATGGAACAACCAGAGGGTTTCAAACTATCTGATAACCCTGACTTAGTATGCAAGATGAAGAAATATTTCTATGGTTTAAAACAAGCCCCTCGAGCCTGACATCACAGACTGAATATGTATCTCAAAGACAAAGGGTTCAAGAGAGGAACAGTTGACAACAATATGTATATTAAAACAGAGGATAATAGTTTGCTCATCGTGCTGGTCTATGTAGATGACATCATCTTTGGATGTAATAAGGATTCATTGGTACAATGGTTTGCTTCTGCCATGGAGTCTGAATTTGAAATGTCTATGATAGGAGAACTATCATTTTTTCTTGGTCTGCAAATTACTCAGAGGCCCAAAGGGATGTTCATTTCTCAAGAAAAATATCTAAGAGAAATATTGAAAAGGTTTCAAATGGAAGATTCTAAACCTGTGGGTACACCTATGGTAACTGGATGCAAATTAAGCAAGGATGACGATTCACCTGATGTTGATCAAATCTCATATCGATCAATGATAGGAAGTCTGTTGTACGTCACAACATCTCACCCAGTCATAATGCATGTTGTAGGAATGGTGGGAAGATATTAGGCTGCACCTAAACAGAGTCATTTGCAAGCTGTCAAAAGGATATTCAGGTATTTGAAAGAAACAATGAATTATGGTCTATGGTATCCCAGAAATCAAAATCTTCAGCTGACTGCTTATTCAGATGCAGATTGGGAAAACTATGTTGATGAGAGAAAAAGAACCAGTGGAGGAGCATTCTTCCTAGGTGACTCCCTAGTAGCATGGCTTAGTAAAAATCAAGGTTCCATTTCTTTATCAACCACAGAGGCAGAGTACATTGTTGCTGCTACCTGTTGCACTCAGGTATTATGGATGATTCAGACACTTGGAGACTTGGAGGTAAAATACACTGCACCGATCCCAATTCATTGTGATAACACTAGTGCCATCACTGTGTCTAAAAATCCTGTATTCCACTCCAAGACCAAGCATATTCCCATAAAATATCATTTTCTGAGAGAGAAGGTCTCCAATCAGATTGTTCAGGTCCATTACATTCCAACCACAAAACAAATTGCGGACATTTTTACTAAACCTCTACCCAAGACACCATTTGAATATCTCAGACAGAAGTTGGGTGTTATCCCGTCTCACATGTAAGAGAGTCCATCCTGTTAGGGGGATTCCTATATTGGTTGCATATCTGATACCTCCTAAAATTAATGCAACAACTCAGGGGAAGCATACTTTCTTTGACATTGATGTCAAAGGGGGGGAAAAGGAGTTTTCCATATCGGATGCTACAGTTGGAGGTCCAAACAGGTTAGCGTAGCCATTTAGGGTTGCCATCAATGCCAAAGGGGGATATTGTTGGAAGGTTTATAGTTGGGAGTAAGCTTTTCATTGATGGCAAGAACAATGATGGCAAATATCAGCATGATCAGCAGCGCAGTGATAATGGAAGAGTAAACTCCATTTTAGAATTTCAGATACCGGGAGTTGAAGTGTCGAAACACTTCACCACCAAAGTGGCCAAATTGCGAAGTGACGAAATCGCGAAGCGGCAAAATCGCAAAGCAGCGAAATCGCGAGAAAATTTGGGCCATAGGATCTGGGGTATCTACGAAGGCTCAATAGCCATTAGATATGGTGAAGTTGCAAGGTGGATAAGTCTAAGAGTCATCCAAATCCCCAAAACTATGAAGGAATCTTGGCTGTCCATTAGGGACAGTCCTGGACCGTTGATCGAGAGGATGCGTGGTGGAAGATCGTCATGTCACTGACTAGAAAGTCAAAGGAACGGGGTTCCCTAACTTCTCGAATTTGTGATATGCGAAATCGCGAAATAATCTCAACCATTAGATCGAGGCCAAATATGGACCATTGATCAGGCACAACGAAGGCTCGTGGAGTTTCGAAGTCTTGATAAAATATTGACGGTTGATCCAAGAGGGACACATGGTAGAAGATCAGAGCATGTCAAAGCTGCATATCGGAGTTTCGTGTATCACGACTTGGAGTGACAAGAACCTCCATCACAGGAATCGCGAGATGTGAACTCATGATAATATTTGGACCGTCGGATCACCAAGGGTTTTGGACCGTTGATCTAAGCTCCATCTCGGAGCTTTGCCTATCGCGACTTGGAGTGAAAAGAACCTCCATCTAAGGAACCGTGATATGCAAATTCATGATAAGATCTGGACCATCAATTCACCAAGAACGTGGACCATCGATCTGAACTCCATCTTGAAGTTTCACCTATCGTGACTTGGAGTGACGAGAACCTCCATCTAAGGAACAGCGAGATGCGAGATCATGATAAGATCTGGACCATCGAATCTATGGAGATTTCAACCATCGATCAGACTCGATGAAGTTTATAAACTCGTGAAATATGAAGTGCCTTTTTGGCACAACCTGTGGTCACCACCGGTGGTCACGAGAAGGGAAGGATTCAGTTCAGATAAGCTCCATTTCGGGGTTTCGGGGACCGCGACTTGGAGAGTCGAGATGCCTCATCTCCATATTCACGAAATGTGAAATCACAAAATTCCTTTATGCATAAGTGTGTGGTCTCAGTCGGTGGTCACACCATCAAAGAGCTAAAGAGAAGAGTATGTGTAGACAAGCTTCATTTCACCGTTTCGGGGATCGTGACTTGGAAAGTCGAGAAACTTCACAATGGAATTAACAAAAAGGTGAAATGTGAAATCGTGAAAAGCACATAATGAAAAAGCGCTTGGTCATAGCCATGGTCATAAAAAGGAAGAAGCCAGTGTAGAAAATATCTGTTTCGGAGTTTCGGAACTTGTGACATGGAGACTCAAGATGTCTCATCGCATAATCTTTGAATTGCGAAAGTGCGAAATGGGTAAATAACGCAAGAACTCATCAGAGTTATTCCAATGATGGAGGTGAAAATGAGCACGATCAGAGGGCTAATGTTGATCCTCATAGTGTAACTTCTACAAACCATTGATGGTTTCTACCAGAGGATGCGAAGAGACTTCTGTGTGATTTCCAGAGGAGATGAAGAGTTACATGGAATCTGCCAGTGAAATGAAGATGATTCATGGAGGAAATTGATAGCTGGATGAGGGTTGGAGATTGTAACTGAAACAAAAAGGATGAGCTCAAATGTAACAGAGAAGACGAAGAGTCTCAACTTCCAGAGAGAAAAAGGAATCTCGGCATAACACCTAGTGATGATAGACACAGGGGTTGAACTGCAAGAGAAGCTGAAAAGTCACAATGATGATCACTCAGATCACTTGAGATGTGGAGGATATTGGCATGGTATGAGAATGCAAAGGAATGGTGAATATTGCGTGCACAAGATGCACAGAAGCTATATATACATGGTACAGAGAAGAGATGTTGTTGTTGTTGGAGTTGTTGTGGTTGTTGTTGTTGAAGGTGATTCATGCATGAAGGAGGAGGGAAGTGCAACAGTTGAATTGAACAGAAGAGGAAATGTGCAATGAATGGGCATGGTGAACAGAGCATAAAAGGTAGAAGAATAGATAGTGCAAGTCAAGTGTGCAGGAAGGCGGTGAGGCAGACAGAGCAACAAAATGCAGTAGAACAATGATGAGACTGGTAAGCTGTTATTGAACACAATATCATTATAATAGGTTTCAATATTTCATATTCATAATCTAGGGTGGTAGAGAGGTGCTAGGGAGGACTGTTGTCCTCAGAGGTTCAAGTGGGTGCTTGAACAAAGGGAGTTGTAGCTTCCTTCTAGTCGGTGCTAGAGAAACCAAGGAGTTGGTGCTTCCTTTTAGTTGGTGCTAGAGAAACCAGGGAGTTGGTGCTTCCTTCTAGTGGGTGCTAGAGAAAAACAGAGAGTTGGTGCTCTCAGCAAGTTGCAGCTTGCAAAACAGAGGTTGTATCCTCACAATGAGTTGGTGCTCATATGTATGATAATGTAAAGAATGTAAATAATACTAATCATATAAAGAAGAAGAGGTTTTTACCCTATATGGGTTTACTTGGGAAATATCTGTCTCTATGTTTCTCATATATGTGACTGATGCTGAATGTGCCATTGTTTATTTCCCTGCATTATTGTGATCATCATTGAGTGCCTTATAAATATTTTAAAAGAAGCATAATTGTTTAAGGTTGGTGACAATTGATTCACCCCTCCTCTCAGTTGTCCAACATGCACCCTAACACCATCCTTGCCGAAAATATGTCCCATGTACTCATCTTAAAATGCTCCAAAAGAACATTTAAACTTCTTAAGAAAAAAATTGTGTTGAGATGGTAGATTTAGAACTTGATCCACATGGTTAAGATGGGCTTGCCAAGTTTTACTATATATGAGAATATCATCAAAGAAAAACAGGACAAAACGATGGAGGAAAGGATGAAAGACATGATTCATGAGACTTTCAAAAGTGGAGGGATCATTATAGAGGTTGAATGGCATAACCAATAACTCATAGTGAACCTCATGAGTTATGAATGCAGTCTTGGGAATGTCTTATTCTTTCATTCGAATCTAGTGGTAGCCAGAGCAGAGATCAATTTTGGTAAAATACTAAACACCACTTAATTCATCCAAAAAGTCATCAATGACAGGAATGGGAAATTTGTCTTTGATTGTGATTTTGTTGAGGGTGTGAAAATAAGGACACATGTGCCAAGAACCTTATTTATTGAGTATCATGACTACTCAAGAATAATAAGGGATAGTATTGGGGTGGATGACACCGGATTCTAACAATTCTTGAACAATCTTCTCAATTTCATTATTCTAGGTGAAGGAATGATGATGAGGGTGAACATTTGAAGGATTAATACCTAGAACTAGTGGAATGGAATTATCATGGACACCTCAAGAAGGGGGGAGTCCTTAGAGGGTTTGAAACATATCTTGGTGTTGGGAGAGGATAGATCGGAGGTTGGGATGGAAAGAGGATGTATCAACTGCGTGAATGGAATGACGTTGGGAAATAATTCCAGCATGACCTTTTCTAAGGATTTTTTCGATTCAATGGGAAGTGAAGATCTCTAGTGACCTTGTTTTGATGCCCTGGAACTAGTGTTGTTGGCCGTCCTACCGGAATTACATGGTTAATTTCTAGAAATCCATGGTGATGGGGCTGAGAGTGAGTAACCATTAAGCACCAAGTACAATGTCACAACCACCCATGTCAATAGAAAACATATCATATTTTAGGTTGTAATGACCAATTTGCAGGTGCACATTTTCACAATGCCCTCAACATTTCATTGAACCCCCATTGGAAACCATGATTTGGAAATTATTAATTGGAAGAATATAGAAATTGACTTCTTGGGAAATGTTAAGAACCAAACATCAATATACCATAGAAAAACTTCAGGAAAGGTACTCAACGCCTTGAAAAAGAGATAATTTCAGATAATAAGCCTCTTCGAGGGGGCAACCTCCTTTTACCCCACTTAAATGTTTAAGTACAAGATGATTCAAAATGAAAATGTCTCCTTGGTATATATAGGAGACTAGGAGGT
>ML778389.1:419305-430393 GCA_009831015.1 Picea engelmannii | reverse complement strand
TGGGCGAAATTTCGAAAATTCTGGTTAAAACAGGCTTTCGGTGGTTGACTAGAACAGTTCCTGGGTAACTTAACCACCGAAAGTCAGAATTTTCGGAAAAAACTGCCTTTGGGAAAAATCAATTTTCTCAGCCATGGAATATCCGTTTCACATGTTCCAATAGTCGATTGACATATACAGATCGTAAGATTTCCAATGGTACAATCAGATTTGGGTTTGGAGCTAGGGAAGTTAGTCAAAATTTTCCTACAAGATTAGGCATATTTCCTTCAAAAATGTTGGTGCGTTTTTGGTAGTTAACATCATGGACCCATCCATTCCATAAAATCACAATCATCTACAGTTCATTGTGGTTTTCAAAATTTCCTCCATGTGCAAAACATTATAAATGAAAAATCGCCAATGGGCGATGAGAGAGATTATCATTTTTGGTTTTGATTGAATAATGGATTGATCCAGATGTACAATAAAATTAATCTACAGTGTATCTATACAAGGAAAAAATATATCCAGATGTAGATTCTATGGGGATAACATAGTTGAACAACATAATTATGCTCAATGTAATTCAAAAATCTATGATGTTGACAACCTTGGAGCTTCTTTCTCTAAAGATGGATTGCAATTTTTTTTCATTTTCCTCCCATTGGAAGAAGAGGCCAAATAATTTCATTTTATAGAGAACATATGATCATCACATATGTGATTGGATTAATATCGGTGTGATCAAAGGAGAGGTAGTCTAGGATCGAACCAGAAATTTTTGACAACAAATGCAAGTTTTGGAATGCCAAGGAGTCCATTCAAATTGCTTAGAACAAAATTTTGGAAAGAGAATAGTATTGTGGGAAAAGAGATGCCACACATGTGACACACCTAACCCCCTAATCTGAACATAGGTTGGTGGGATGTTTGGTTTTATTTATTTCTTCTCTCGTGATATGCTATTGGATTCAACAATCATTTGAGTGAGGACTTCTATTATCACAATTTGATATCTAATGTCTCTTATTAATTATCATAGAAAACCAGTATAGGAACCTATGCATCCTCAATCAGATGATTAGGATTTTCTCTCTCCCTCAAACTAATGATCTAGACCTATTCCATCGAAGTGCCCAACCATAGGTTAATTTCCTTCCTGAAGGAACCATACTAAAATATCAACCACTAAGATCTAATAGTCCTCAAACTTAGGGTTTAATGGTCACGATTATGTCGTAGTTTTCTACATGCTCGACATTTACTCCCTAAGTAAAGTTCCATTCCTCACACCAATGAGTGGGACCCACAAATCACACGGTTAATATTTACTCTCACCTATTTACCACTCAACGGTCCTCCTTTATCCTTGGAGTCCCTCCCATCAGTATATTTCCTTTATAGTTTCTTAGATCACTCCAAACAACTCACTCTGATCATGCTCACTCTTACGGATCAAACAATCCTCATATATCTAATCCAATGGTCTCTGTGGTCTTAGAGGCTGAAACATTAGCCCATCAGGGTTTTGAATTCCTCCTCCTCATAGTGGCTCTTGCCGGAGCCAATGGTTGGCATATCACACACATAGTATAAGAGATCTATGGTTCTTGGATTTTCCATTGTCATACTCTATTACATCCATTTTTCCTGGAATTTCAACTAACACTCTTCTAACAATCTTCTTTTGGATCCAACTGTCTTTATGTTGCCTTTCCTCTCTCTGATAGATCAATGGTTCTCATTGAATTGAATATTTCCCATTAGGGTTTTAACACAACCCTTCCCACTACCACTCTGATGGTGACACCATCTGATGAATGGTTTGGATCTACTCAAGACACATAATCAACGATTGTGATTCGTTATGATTCAATGCAAGATCCTTTTACTAGACAATGGTATGAATTTGGGACTTATCCAATTTCAGGGGTTTCTACTGAGTCTTCAGGAGTTGAATAAATTCTCCAAGACCATCATTAGCCTTTCAACTCCATCAACAGAATATATTGAATATATTTCAAGATTTCCACTAAAGGATTTGGTTTTTCCCTCAAAACTCAAGGCCTTATATATCTTGTAAGGATCTCCATGATAACAGGACACTAGCATTACTAGACAATGAAGTTGTTGTCCATATCTTGCAAAATTTCCTCCAAAGGCTACAAGATTATTAGGGACATGAACTTTCCATGTTTCAGTCACTCAAGGGTTCAGTTCATTTATTCCAGGCATTCACATTTCTCATTTAATTCAGACATATACATATACACATATAACATTCATAGATAATGTAACAAGTCAAGTTAAAAAAAATATCTGATCAGGAAATGACCAACACCAACTAAATAAGAGAGGACCCCTTTCCTCCCAACCTTATGCCATACTATAGAGTGCATTCCTACAACATTCCACCCCCATGCCAAGTGATGATACCACAATGGGAATGATTCATCTAGTTTCCAAATCAATATGATTCAAGAAGGTTACTCTCCTTCCTCCTATGACAACAACAGAAGTTGCCCCATTCACATTGAGCTCAAGAACCATACAATTTTATCAGGTCGTTTCTCAACTGGATTTCCTCTGCACTATGGATTCCCTTCCCTGCAAAACATTCCCTTGGAGACCTCCCCTTATGAGTGTCAATTTATGTCCATTAAGCACCAAGTTGTAGTCCTTTTTTCTTTAGTCTAGATTTGGGTCTTCTCTATTTCAGGGTGATCAATCTTAAATTGGAAAAGCTTCCTATTTTCTTCATGGAAACATTCTCTTCTCTTCCTAAATCCATGATCGTGAACCCATATATTCATTGTACTATCATTCCAGGTGTATGTTCCTCATTCATTCATTTCCAGGTCATATGTCCTCAAGTTCCTTCAAACTTTGTTTCCTGATACCACTCTTAGAGTCAAATTGTTCTCTCTCTGCATGTTCTCGTTCTCTTTTCATAGTTTATGTTTTTTATCTCCTATTATGTTTCTCCTATATCCTCTTATGTTTTTAGTTTTGTGGTGTTCTCCACCTTGGTCTCTTCCTTTTCCAATGCTTGGGATTCCCATGGATTTTGTTAGAAGAAACCTCTAGTCAGGAATCTAAATTCTAAAGGGGAAATCTAATGGTTGTACTTTTATGATATCATTAAATTGTCCCTTGCCTCCTCCAAGAGACCCATATGTCAAAATCTATTAATTTTCCCAACCACCTCTATGACTTCCATAATTGGTCATGTGGCTCCATATAGATTAGGTACGCTGGAAGGTGTAAGCTTATGCTTAGAAAGCATAAATTAGCTTGTTAAACAAGCTTCCTATTTTATTCATAAAATCAACTCAAATCGAACTCACCATGCCACTTCATCAATCCCTACTTCATCAATTCCCACTTGTGTATAATGGCTATTGCTTTCAAGTTTGCTCCCTCTCAGTCAATAGTTTGGTTTCTTTTATTAATCAAAACATGATTACGTGCTTTATAATTAAATTATACGAAGTCTTAAGCATAATTACAATATTGGTTATTTGGATTATTTTGAGAATGAAATGAAAGTGGAGATATAAAAATGAAATATATAGAGATATTAAAATAAACATAGAGATATAGTAATGCACAACTTTTATTAATGAGAAAAATGTACAAAAACTGTAAAATTACAAAGTGAATGACTCGCTAGAATGGTGGAAGCTTATATCTGAGAAGAGATTTCATGGCTACTCTCATTTACAATAACATGGTGATATTTAAAATGAGTTTCTAGAGGGATTTTTAACATAAAGAAATTCGAAATCCCTAACCATGGAAGATGAAACACCAAAATCTTTACGGGCCCCAATGGGGGTAGTTGGTACATCAGCTTTCTAAGGGCGTAACATTTTCATACGATATTTGTTTGGGGTGCACAATAGCTCATTGGAAAGGTATATCTAAGGAATGAACATTTTTACATCACACTTTGGCTAAATCCTGCAGTGTTACTTTGGAGGTCCCAAAAAACGTTTTTAAGGGCCTCAAAATGGCCCCAGAAGTTTAGGACATGAAAAGATATAGAAAAACTACCAAGGTGGAAACCCATGTTTTGAGCCAATGGAATAGGTGGGTGGACACCGATTTCCACCTGGATCATTATTTCCACCTCAGGAAGAAATGGTCTCCATTGCACCAGGTCCCAGGGAAAGCATTTTTTTAATCCAAACCTTGGTGAGCTTCTTTCCTTGCCGAAGAAGTTGTCCTGCTTATCTTGTTGAAGGTTGTTATGAACCTATTGTTGGAGGGGTTCAATCTGTTTAACCAATATAGTTTCATGATCTTCCTGAGTGTGGAAGGACTCTATTAGTGAAGATGAAACATGAAGAACATGAATGGATTTATCATAACTTGGTTTGACTAGGCAGTGTGGAGGCACCCCCGTAGGTTAAGTAAGAATATCTTGGTGCTCTTCTACAATCTTGCTTATATACTTATGTTGGATAGAAGGTTCTTGGGCCAAGGCTACAGTGGTTGCAGTGTCCTTCTCTTCTAACCAGATTTTGAAGAGGCTAAACTTTATGGTATGAGAGATTACTTTGCGTCACCAATTTATCAGGACAATAGTCTTAACTACCTCTGGTATCATGTAGGGTTGATCCCCAAAATAACAATGACACTACAGGGTTGAGACTCATAAAAATCATGATTCCTCCACATATATGGCTGGCCTAATAGGGCATCACATACTTCCAGTGGGGCTACATCATACACTACCTCATCCTTGAAGGGCTTGATTCATTATGACATCCAACATTGTTGGCTGACAAAAAGATCTCATCCCTGGAAAAGGCATCTGATATTGTATGGTTGTAGGTGTGGTGTTGTCGAAAAATATAATTGCTTGATGACCTTTATTGAGATGAGATTTTTTTGGCTTCCACTATCAACAATAAAATGTAGCAAGTTCCCCTTCACCCACATCTATGAATGGGAAAGGTGCTCCCCCTCCTCAAGATCCTCTAGTTCTTCTAGTTGGATTGTTGTATTCATGACAGTAGCAGTGGGTTCTGCATCAATTATATGTATCATTTTATTATTGTATGAATCATATTTTGATTTAGGGCTCAGTTATGTTTCTTTGAGATCAACTACCAATGATTGTTTCAAGCAACATTCATTGGTGTTGTTACAAGGGATTTTGTGGAAGTTGCACCACTTCCCAATGTCCTTATTGATCTTCTCATTTCTCTTATTTTCCCGTGGCTTGGACTGGTTTTATTGAGGATGTTTATTCTATGGATTAGGGTTTCCTTTATCATACTTTGGTTGTTTTGGATTTTCAGACCCAAATTGCCACTTGTTCCAGTGCTTAAATTTATGCCTGATTTTGATAGCATATCGATTAATTTCTCTCAGTGATGATATGTCTAGAAACTCCATTTTTGTTTGGATGCACCTATGTAGAGACCCACATTAGTTTAGAACCATATGTCACTCAGAGTCTTTGATACCCAGATTAGTGTGCAAGCTTTGGAAGGTATTTTTGAACTCCATCATTATTTGGCCCATCTCTCGATGTAGCATAGTCCATCTCATGTACTGGTCATCATAGTTTCCCACACGGTAATATTTCTCTTTGACCACATCCATAAAAAAATCCCAAGTGGGCTCAGCCCCAAATATTCCATACTCCTCTATGGAATTTTTCTCCCAGTAAGTTTCCCACCAATGTTTGACATGGGGGAGATCCTTAAGGAGCGTAAAGGTAATATTTTCTCTGTCGAAAAAAAGTGAATAGAGAAAGAACCTTCTAGAAAATTTAACCATTTTTCCAAATCATATGCATCGATCTGACCTTCAAATATAGGAATATCAAAATTAAATTATACCTTGAATGGGGCAATGTCTCCAAAGAGATTTCTTGATGAATACATACATGTTATTGTAAGTAATCATTGAAGGATTTGGGAAAAATTCTCCAACTTCTCGTTCCTCTGTTGCACGAGAGATTCCATGAGAAATAGCTTGATGGGATATTCTTCTCCCTCATGTCTCTTCTCTTTTTCCATGGGATTCCACTTGGGCTGGCAAGAGAAATTTTTCTCAAGAGAAACTAGCTCGAGACCCAACTCTATATACCATGACCTCATCGGGGACATGCACTATGAAATTAAAAGAAGTATCTTGATCTATGTAATGTCCCCCACCTCTTAGAGAGGTGATGAGGAGACTCAGTGCCCTGGGCACCCCCACTAGGTCATAGTCTCACACTGAGGGGGGGAAAAGTCAAGAAGTTAAAAATTATATTTTTAAGTTGACTTAAGAAAGGAAAAGGATAAAGGAGTAAAAGATAACTCAAAAAAAGAATAGAAGATTAACCCTGGGAGTTAACCTAACTCAACAGAGAATTAGAAGGAAAAGTATAAGTAAGAGGTTGGGGTGCACCTATTATTCATTCTGGTTTTGGATTAGCATTTGCTATTGCTCTTGAGCATTTAGTTTGGGGTTTTTTTTGTACAAACCCTTGTGAGAAACTCAGTGGTGAAATATCCACTCACCTTGTTCCACAGCTTTGTCAAGGGGATGAAAGACTCCTCCACACCATTCTAGTCTCAGGGTCAACTTATCGAGGGAGGTTCGATCGAGCTTATCCTGAGGGCCTGGGGCCATTCCGATAGTTGGGTTTTTTTTGCAGGGGCAGGATCATCAGTTTGAGCACTTTCTAGAGGGTTATCATCATTCTACATTTGTCTGCAGATTGGGACATCGTGGAGCCATAGGGGACGTCCTGGGATTCAGTAAAACTCAGATCTAGGGAGATTTGCTTGAGATCTGATCCCGAAACTTCTCCCACGGGATTCTCATAGCCAGATCTATATTCTTGGAGAATTTCAGAGAATTTGGAGGCCTCCTTCATCAAGGCCAAACCATCTAGGGTTTCAGTCATCCAGTGGGGCACACCCTTCAGTGGAGAATTCAGATCTACGGGGTTTGAGAGTGGATTTGGGAATTTGGACATCTGGGTTTTCCTTACAGTTGCCCGATCCATCATTTGGCATATTTCTCAGGATGATTGGACACTTTTGGTAGCAAGGCAAAATTATTCAGGGTTTCAGCATTCTAGCAAGACATGGCACTTTCCAGCTTGGAGGTTGAGCATTAGTATGGCTTAGATCTGCTTGATTTAGTCTTCATTGTATATCTAGCCTTTGGAGGCTTATTTTATATTGTCGAGAGCATTTTGTAGCAGCTCATATCTATTGCTTTTACGACCATCTGAGGTTTATGCCAGATCGGCCATCTATTGTATTGATCTTACATTGCTCATAATAAAAAGGTCAGATCTTTTCTTGTGCTTCTACATTTGTAATATATTGTGATCTCCATGTGTTGATGAATCTTGTATACACTTAATAACTCAATAAATTAGTAGTAGTTAGTGATTCCAAGAAAGAATTTGGCTTGGGACAATTACAGTGGTATCAGAGCGTCGATCCTCCAAACCTGTGGAGAGATCGGTGCATGCAGAAGTACAGGGGAATCGTTATGGGTCCGAGGAAGAAAAACAACAGTGAAACAGAGGCATAAATGGAAGGGTTAGGAGACGACCATGAGCCTCAGGGCTTGGCTCTCTTAGTAGCTGAATTTGGTAAGTTCCAACAAAACATGAACTACACAAAAAGCACATTGGTCTGGCAGTTGGATGAGTATTAGGAAACCAACAGAAGGGGACAGGCCGAAATCTCTGAAACCTTGAAGAAAGTTGATGAGAATCTACAGAAAATGAACAAGAACCAAACTAGGATAACTGACCTTCTGATGCAAGTAACCCATCGAGGCAAAGATCCTAATACATATGGGAATAAGGAGGCTGGAGGGTTCGGTGGAACCCATGAGAAAGTCAGATATAACCCGAAGAAAGCACCGGGATCCGAAGGAAGTCTTGGAGGTGACACGTTCCATGGGCAGATGGGTAGCAGGACCAATCATAGGCCATATGTGCCAGTGTTGATGGATGAACTGCTAGGCCAACACTCAGGTAGCAGAGGTAACCCCAAACCATACATGCCAGCATTCACAGATGAGCAAGGGCAACATGAACAGGTTGAATATTTTGTGGAACAATTAGCCAGGAGAACCAAGGAATACTATAGCTTGGATATGAAAGTTCAAAGACGGATGTCCCTAGAACAGTACTGTCAACTCAGGTTTAGAAACCAACCTAGGACAAACCATAGGGATATCTTTGAGTTTGAGAAAAGGGCAGGGAATATAGAGATTCCATACTTTGATGGTAAGGCTAAGATGATAGCATAAGAATGGGTGCAGAAGCTGGATACTTAGCTAAAGCTTAACCCCATGAGAGAGATGTTGGCCATCAAGTTTGACACTATGTACTTGGATGGCAAGGCCCATGACTGGTGGTACCATGGGCTCACCACACTCGGCCACAACCAGATTGTATCCTATACAGAATTCACTCAGAGGCTCATTGATAGATTTGATCTAGGAGATCCTGAGTTACATTTATGGGAGCTCACCCAACTCAAGAAAACAGGTACAGTTGAGGTATACATTGATGAGTTCCAGAGGTTGGCAGTGATGGTGCAAGATATGTCCCCAACTAGTCTCATGATTCTCTTTACAGAAGGATTGATGGAGCCCTTGAAGGGTTGGGTTAAGGCCTTCAAGCCTAACAGCCTACAGGAAGCCATTCGGAAGACGAGGGATCTGGGTCCAGATGCTAAACCAAAATTCATACCCAGACCACCTCTTAACAATGGTGGAAGAGATCAAAGGCCTCCAATAAACCAGGGAGGATGTGAACCTAAGGGTTATGAAAAGGGTCATGGAAGAATAGATGACAACACCAGGAGGGAACTGAGAAGGAAGCAACTCTGCTTCACATGCAAAGAGCCATGGAATCCCTCACACAAGTGCATGGGACGAGGACATGTACATTACATTGAGGTCACTTCAGATGATGAAGAAGAGGATGAGTATGGTCAAATACAAAACATGGAGGCCGAAACGTTAGAGGCAGCAGAAGAGGAGGTTCCAGAACTAGACTGTGCGGATGGAGAGAAGGCTACATTGGCATCTATCAGTGGCGTACCCAAGTTCAACACCTTCAGGATGAGAGGGGTCTTACAAGGAAAGAGAGTGTCAGTTCTGATTGATGGAGGAGCTTCCCACAATTTCATTGATGCATCATTACTGAAGAGGAGGCACATAACTACAGTAGAGTTTGAAGGTTTCAAAATGGAGGTAGAAAGTGGTAGTACTATGCCTTGTAATAGATACATACCAGGTATGAAACTCACCTTGAGAAGGCATGAGTTAGTTCAGGATGTGTATGTGATGGATCTTCCCGATACCAACATCATCCTAGGGGTGCAATGGATCAGCACTTTAGGACCCATCACCACAAATTACAAGACCATGGAAATGTCCTTTGTGGAGGAAGGAGGACGAAAGGTTGTGCTCAGAGGCATGACAGGTAACTCTGTCATAGTGGTCATGGCCAAGAGGATGGAAGCCATCTTCAGAAGGGAAGAAATTGTATATGTAGTGGAATGTAAGGTCTCAACATGGGTGGATGAGAAGGGAAAGGTGCATTACATAGCAGAGATCAAAAGAATCCTTGACAAGCACCAGAAAGTGTTTGGTCCGATTCCTCTGTTAGGACCACACAATGCACCTTTTTGCCTATACTTTTTTGCCACTATTATACTCTTGATTACCCATATTTGAGCTCATACTATCACTTTATCTGATCATTCCAAAGGTATACAACGTCCCTTCTCATTACTATACGTTTAATCTGTTTTGCATAATATTTTACATTACTTTTGGACTTAACCATTGATTAGACTGCAGATTAGCATTTGAGCCCCGTTGCTGAAACACAAAACTATCACACAAGTCCAAGGTCGTTGTTTCTGAAACACAAGAGGCTATATAGTCCGAGGTCTCTGTTGATGAAACACGAGAGGCTATACAGTCCGAGGCCGCTGTTGCTGAAACACAGAACTGTCACATAGTCTGGAGTTGCAATTGCTGAAACACAGAGCTATTACATAGCCTAGAGCTGCAGATGCTGAAACATAGAGGAGACCGCTAGAACCAACGATGCTGAAACAAAAGCCGTTACAGTCAATGGTCAACAAGCACCAAATCCGACACAGTCAAGAGTGCCATTCACGTGGCTAAAACAGCCCGTGAATTGCGATGCTGAAACAACTCCTGTAATAGCATTTTTGTTACGTAAGAAAAGGACATCTTGCTCTGGTTTAGAAAGAAGATCCAACTAAAGATAGGACTCTGATATACATTGTAATCTTTGATATTGTATCGAAGGGGGTTCCCTCTTTAAATAAGGGGGAATTCTTCATTCGAGGCATCCAAGTTTTTATGTATTGAACACTTCAGAGAGAGGGACGTGCTTCACTTTTTCAGATTGTAATATGATGTTTTGACAGATGAATAAAAGACTTCTTTGATTATTCGTCTCTAAGCTTTCCCGTTTCAGGGGAATCTTGTGAGAAGGGAGGGCCCACCTTCATCACAAGATTCACCTGTTAGTTTTAGAACTGTGTTAATTCAATCTCTGTTTATGATTTGATTAGCTTTTGTTTGCTGAAACACTACTGTTAATGAATTCTGCTTTGCTGAAACACGGTTGAACTCTGTCTTAGTTTATTAAATGAAATTCATAATTCTTTTTATCATCAATCTTGTGTGATGATTCTATGAGGTTAGCCAGAAACTGGGTTAAAGGTTCCTGCTCAGACAGGAAGGAATCAGAACACCTTGTCTTTTGTAGATTTCATTTAATTCTGCAAGTGTGCTAGCCAGGGATTGGGTTAAAGGTTCCTGCTTAGACAGGAAGGAATCAGAACACCTTGTCTTCTGTAGATTTCATTTACTTCTGCAGTGTGCTATCCAGGGATTTTGTGAAGGGTTCCTGCTCAGAAAGGAAGGGATCAGACCATATTGTTCTCGGTGAACTTCAATCTCACAAGTGTGCTAAAACAGAAATAGGGCCTAAGGCTCCTGCTTAGAACGGAAGGAACCAGACAACCTTGTTCTCTGTTAGATAGAGTTAATTGTCTTCTGCTTACTGTTTTCATAAAAGAG
>ML778389.1:300602-409620 GCA_009831015.1 Picea engelmannii | reverse complement strand
GATAACTCAACAGAAGAATAGAATATTAACCCTGGGAGTTAACCTAACTCAATAGAGAATTAGAAGGAAAAGTATAAGTAAGAGGTTGGGGTGCACCTATTATTCATTCTGGTTTTGGATTAGCATTTGCTATTGCTCTTGAGGATTCAGTTTGGGGGTTTTTCTGTACAAACCCTTGTGAGCAACTCAGTGGTGAAATATCCACTCACCTTGTTCCAAAGCTTGGTCTCGGGGATGAAAGACTCCTCCACACCATTCTAGTCTTAGGGCCAGCTTATCGAGGGAGGTTCGATCCAGCTTATCCTGAGGGCCTGGGGCCATTCCGACAGTTGGGTTTTGTTTGCAGGGGCAGGATCATCAGTTTGAGGGCTTTCTGGAGGGTTATCATCATTCTACATTTGTCTACAGATTGGGACATCGTGGAGCCATAGGGGACGTCCTGTGATTCAGTAAAACTCAGATCTAGGGATATTTTCTTGAGATCTGAGCCCGAAACTTCTCCCACGAGATTCTCATAGCCCGATCTATATTCTTGGAGAGTTTCAGAGCATTTGGATGCCTCCTTCATTAGGGCCGAACCAGCTAGGGTTTCAGTCATCCAGTGGGGCACACCCTTCAGTGGAGAATTCAGATCTACGGGGTTTGACAGTGGATTTGAGAATTTGGACATCTGGGTTTTCCTTACAGTTGCCCGATCTATCATTTGGCATATTTCTTGGGATGATTGGACACTTTTGGTAGCAGGGCAGAAATATTCAGGGCTTCAACATTCTAGCAGGACGTGGCACTTTCCAGCTTGGAGGTTGAGAATTAGTATGGCTCAGATCTGCTTGATTTAGTCTTCATTGTATATCCATCCTTTCGAGGCTTATTTTGTATTGTTGGGAGCATTTTTTATCATCTCATATCTATTGCTTGTACGACCATCTAAGGTTTATGCCAGATCGACCATCTATTGTATTGATCTTACATTGCTCATAATAAAAAGGTCAGATCTTTGCTTGTGATTTTACATCTTGAATATATTGTGATCTCCATGTGTTGATGAATCTTGTATACACTTAATAACTCAATAAATTAGTAGTAGTTAGTGATTCCAAGAAAGAATTTGGCTTGGGATCATTACAATCTAATCCCAATGATCCATATTATTTTGAGAAAAAACTGAAAGTGGATATATAAAAATGAAACATAGATAGATATTGTAATAAACATAGAGATACAGTAATGCACAACTTTTATTAATGATAAAAATGTACAAAAGATGTAAAATTATAGAGTGAATGACTTGCTAGAATGATGGCATCTTATCTTTGAGAAGAGATGTGATGGCTACGCTCATTCACAAGAAGATGGTGATGTTTAAAATGAGGCTCTATAAGCATTTTTAACATAAATAAAATCCAAAACCATAACCCTGGAAGATGAAACACCAAAAGGTTTGTAAGCCCCAATGGGGGTAGTTGGTATGCCAACTTCCAAAGGGAATAATGTTTGCATATGATCTCTGTTTGGGGTACATGATAGCTTGTTAGAAAGGTCTATCTAAGGAATACAAATTTTTTCATCACATTTTTGATAAATCATATAGTGTGACTATGGAAGGCCCGAAAAATGTTGTTTAGGGAATCAAAATGGCCCTGAAAGTTTAGGACCTGAAAAGCTGTAGAAAAAATACCAAGGTGGAAACCCCTATTTTGAGCCAGTAGAATAGGTGGGTGGCCACAATTTTTTTCCTGGATCACTTGGGGGGGAAATAGGGTGTTACATTCCCCTCCCCCTTAAAAGAAACATTGTCCTCATTGTTTAACACACCATATATACAAGTTATACATAAAACAAAAAAGGTTATTCCAATCTCATGGCATATTCTAGATCCCATGTATCCTCGTCTTCTCTAAAGTGATTCCATTGCACCTTGAATTGCCCAATGGCTTAGTTCTAGAGCATTGTTTCTCTCATGTCAAGGATGCACTTAGGTTTGGGATGGATTTCTCCCTTTGATTACCCCTATATCATAGTCTAATAAATAAAATGATTAGGATCATGTACATATTTCTTCAAGAAAGACACATGGAACACATTATGAGCTCTAATAGTAGGTGGTAATGCAAGTTTTTATGTTATATTTCCCACTCTTTCCATGACTTCAATTGCTCCACAGTAGTGGGGTGCTAACTTTGCACACATTTCCATTCTCAAGGAACTTCTCTTGGGTTTCACTCAAAGATACACATGATATCCTACATTTAACTCTTTGTGATTTATCTTGTTATCTACATATCTCTTTTGTCTATCTAGGGAAACTTTCAAATTTTGTCTTATCTTCACCATGGCATGTTCCATATCTTTTAGCAATTTTGTTCCAAGTGTGATTTTATCCACTGGACTGTCCTAGATGATTGGATCTCTACACTTTCTTCCATACGTAACCTCAAATGGGCACATATTCAATGATTCTTGATAACTAATGTTGTAGGAAAACTCTACCAAGGGTATATATTCTTCCCACCACTTAAGACACTACATAACATGCATTATCAACATGTCCTCTAAAACTCAGTTCATTCTTTTGGTCTAACCATGTTTTTGATGATGGAAGGATATGTTAAATGACAATTTTGTTCCTAATCCTACAAACAATCTTTTCCATAAATTTGAAGTGAACTTGGCATCTCTATTTGAAATTATGGCCTTGGGTAAAAAATGTAGTCTAAAAATATCCTTCATAAAGAGGTTAGCAACATGTATGGATTTGAAAGTAGACTTGATATGAATCAAATGAGATTTCTTGCTCAGATTATGCACTACAACCATGATTGCATCACATTGCTTTACTTTCTTGGGTAGACCTATAATGAAATCCATGGAAATTGTTTCCCATTTCCACTCAGGAATAGGCAGAGGTTGCAACAGATCTACAAATGTATTTGCTCAACTTTTACTTGCTAACATTCTAGCAATTTACCAATGTACTGAGCAATGTTTTGCTTCATCTCAGGACAACAATATAGTTGCCTTACTGTTGTCACCATTTTTTGGTAGCCAGGGTGACCTACATATGGTCTCCTATGGAACTTTTCCATGACCATATTTCTCAAATATGTTGAATAGGCACATACAACTTGTTTCTATACAACAAAAAACCATCAGTCCCAAGTTAATATTTGTAATGTCCCCAAGGACGAGCCCTATTGTAAATCATGTCTATGAAGTATAAATCTTGCATTATGAATTGTAATTATGTTTTATAGGCTGGTGAGACAAGTTTATATAAGCTAGTGGGATTATGTGTTATTAGGCCGGAGAGCCTAAGTGTTAAGGTTAGGAGCCTTCTTTTGTATATGTAATCATGAAGAACATTAATAAAAATATAAACACCGCTGCATGCAGACCGACCATGATGAATGAGTGATGGGGGAATAAGCTTCCATAGAGTGGGTAAGGGATTGGGGGCTAGAAGGTTGGAAAGAGGGGCTAAGCCTAGGGGCTTAAGTCCTTGGGAATAATATTTTAATATTATTCCAAAAGCCATGTGAAATATTTTTTTTGTCCTAAGTTCCTGGAGAGGAACGCATGCTGATGGAGTGCATGCAGCATCATGGGTGACATGTGTCAACCTAAGCGCATGCGGTTAAAAATAGAGAAGTGAGACGGGTTTGGGGTTCCTCCTCCATTCGACCATCGATTGTCTAAACTGTGAATCCTGTGGCCCCTGTATTCAACCTATGGATACCCCCACGCATCTGGGAAACCAGAAAATTGTAATGTTTTTTTCTGAAAAGCCGAGGTATCAATCGTCTGAACCGATTGAGCCTGTATTCGACCTCTACATTAATTCCTTGTCATGCACCCTGAAACTAGTGACAAACCCATGGATTGAGTCGTGTCACCTGTGTATGCTGTGAGCCCAGCCCATTCTCTCTTGCAGAGTCGAGTATGTACCCAAACTATCTTTGGGTTGCTACCTTCTATTTTTCCTGAGTGGAATTGACCAGTTGTTGTTGTTGTTATCCTCACCTTGTAGAAATTGGGTTGAAACTAGTTGAAGAAGTGGTTTGTCAAGCCCGTGGTTGAAGAGGCAGGTTGTCAAGCCTATGAGAAACTCCCTCCAGGTGAGATAGTCTGTTGGGAAGTAGTTTTTTCCCAGAGAGAGTCCAGCACCAGCTTCAAAGCTCTGAGAATTCCTGATTTGACCTATTGTCGAGGCCCAGAGAGGGAGGTGAAGCACTGATGGACTGTGCTTATGAAGTTGTATACTCTCGGGTGGAACAGGCATGTGGGGAATGAGAGTCTATTAGTAGTGGGCGTAAGAAGGCATCCTGGGAAGAATCCTTCTGGTTATTCTGTGTAGTTTTCCTTGTAACCTCAGCCTAGACTAGGATTCCTTGCCTTGGGTGGAGCTTAGTCCCAGCTCGGGGGTGACCCACAACTGAGAGTGATGAGTAGCGTGGTCTAAGGCTAGGAGGTTCATGGAAGACCTACACGTAGCTGGTGGAATTACCATGTTTTCAAAGATTTGTATCATCTTATGCTTAATATTATGTTTTGTATGCCTGTGAGGCTTATATGTATCATGTATTTTGTTGTCCATATGAATTATTGTTAATGACATGGATTTTTTTTATGTTAGCAGTAATCTTTTGCTTACTCTGAGTTAAATGTGTTTAATATCAATTAAATTCATGTTATTAATGAAGTATGAGAATGGTGTTGTTCCGCACAGTAACGTTTTCCCGGCCAGTGGGCTGGAAGGCTAGGGAGTGTTACAGTTTGGTATCAGAGCCTAGTTTCAACGTTGAGATTGGATGGGTCGAATAAGTGGTCTTTGGACCGAGGTTTTGAGAATGAAATTGTGTCTAGAGGACTAATTTCAGACCTCATAATGTTTCTAAGTGTCAATGGACTACTTGAGCATGTTACAAAGCTCAGGAGGTGTAGCGGTATTATAAAACTACAGCCGGTGTGGTATATGGCCACAGGGAGAGAGAGAACTCCACACCAGAAATGTTGGAGCCATAGGATCTATTCGGTAGGAAAGGAGAACCCTCAGAGATGTTATATATGGAGAACATGCACAAGGTTTAAAACCCTTCGGAGTTGCACAGGAGTGTGGAAATCGCAATACGTGAAATCCTGAATTCATCATGACCATCCATTGGAAAGGACATGTGGAGAGCGATCATCCTTTCACTGACTCATGACCTGAAATGGTCTAAGGGTGAGTTCATGATAATTCATGATTGGATCACAACCATCGATCTAAAGAGAGATCTGGACCGTTAATTGTCCAGGAAGAAATCGACATTTTGAGAATAGGGAGGACAAAGGTGGAAAATCTTTCGACCTCGTGACACATGAAATCATGATACACGAAATGTCGATGAGATCTAAGTCGTCATATCATGGGGAATCAGGACCATTGGATCATTTCTTGAATTTAGGGATCGTGAACTTGGAGCGCAGCCCAATATCTTGGTCACTCTAAGTCCCGAATCGTGAAAGGGATTAACTAGGGTAGAATCGGACGGTGGAGCGCTTCCAGGAAGAAGTGTCAAAATCTCATGAGCCATCGGATCAAGGGAGGCTCACATCCATTGATCTCATACATGAATTTCCATATCGAAATTTGGGGATTGAAGTGACAAGAGATTTGGAGTCATTGCATCGCGAACTCCCGGTTACCGAAAACCCGAAACCCTAAAATCTTAAAATGATCTACACTGTAGATTGTAGGAGAGGAAATTGACCATCGGATCAAGTAGATGAATAGACTGTAATTTCTTAATTTTGGCAAACAAAAGTTTGAGATGCATAAGTGCACAAACTCCTGATGCCCGAAACTCCGAAATGAAAAGTGAAAGTAGTGGGGCCCCCTGACATCGCTGGGAGTGAGGTGGACCGTCTTAAGGGCACCATGTGTCACTACCTTGGTGGGAGACAACTGTGTTGTGGGCCTGGAGGGTAAGGAAATCAAATTTTTGAAATTCGGGAGTTGGAGAGGGAAGTGAGTGCGAGAACCTCCAGGGCCAAAACCCCAAAACCCGAAACCCCGAAACCCCAAAATCCTAAAACCCAAAGTTTGTTTGGAGAGCCTTGTAGCACCTAGAAGTTTAGAATTTGTTCATGACCCATGATTGCATGGGTTAGGGAATAAGGAAATGGGATCCATCACCCGAAAATTACAGAGCCAAGAAGAGCTCGGAAAATTTGTGGAATCAAAACATTTTCTTATTCGCATTGGTTTATGAATGTTGTATTTTTATTAAGGGTTTAAGGCCTGACAAACTTCGATTGAATGGACGTTGTGTGTGTAGAGTTCAATGAGTGTTAGGAAAACTACGAATCAACTCTGAGTATAGAAATGGAAGAGATTATGATTGCCTCCAATTCAGAGAATGAAAGAGAAGGAAGGGATGTCAACTTGGGAGTCGAAGGATCGAACTCCAATGGGCACGAAAGAGAATTGGATAAGGAAGGGCATATGATGAAAATCATTGAAAGATTGCAGAAAGATACCCAAGCTCACCGAGACGATAACGAAAAGCTCATGAGAGTCAGGGATAGGCAGGGTCAATTCAACTTAAGGATGTTGAAGAGTCTGGAAAGAATAGAAAAAAATTTGGAAAAGGAGAGTGACTCAAGCAAGATAGAGAGTCGTAGGACCCCTGAGTTGAAAAGCAGATCAAGGAGTGTCAGCAGACATCGTCGTCGATCCCCAAACAATTCCAGTAGGGAAGAAAACAGTATTTCAAGCCCATATCCTTCCAGAAATCACAGGAGATCTGGGATGGATGAATTGAAAGGGGAGATGAATAAGATTAAGCCTCCTACGTTTGATGGAGAACATAAGAAGGAGGAAGATGCTGAAACATGGTTGCTTGGAAAGAGGAAATATTTTGAACTGTAGAATTATTCCTCTCAAGCAGAAGGAAGAATTGTAATGTATCAACTAAAAGGAAAAGAATCCATGTGGTGGGATCAACTTGTGCAGGTGCAACACGTTAGAGAGAAAGATATCACATGGAAGGAATTCAAGAGGTATTTCGAGAGGAAATACCTGACTAAAAGATACTATGACAAAAAGATGAAGGAGTTTTTTGAACTCAAGATAGGTAGCATGACCATTGATGAATACGAACGAAGGTTTCTTGAATTACTGAAGTATGTTCCATTCATCAAAGATGAGGCTGTCAAGATCCAGAGGTATCTGAGTGGACTGCCACCTCCCATTGGTGACAAGATTCAGTATGATGATCCTAAGACTATGGAAGAAACAATAAGAAGAATGAAATTCTTATATGAACAACAAAGAGAAAATCCTACCTTTCGGAAGGCTTGGGATGACCAAAAGAAATTTAAGAAAGAACAGAGGCAGAAGGGAAGCAAACCTCCCTTTTTCAGAAATAGTCTTGAAGGACATCCATCGTTTAGAGAGTCGAGAATGGATGAAGTGGGAGAACAAAGACTGAGACAGATGCCCATTCAGTGTTGGGGTTGTAAAGAGAACCACAAGTATAGAGATTGTCCCCATAAAAATGGAAAAGCAAGAGTTTTCCATAATGTTCAACAAGATGAAATAGTGGAGGACATGGGCAGTAGAATGCCAAGGATCTATGCGGCCCTGGACAACAAGCAAGCTAAATTTCAGTCACACGTGATTGAAGTGGAAGGTATGATTAACAAACAACCATTTATTATTTTAATGGATTTAGGGGAGAGCCATAGTTATATAGACCCTAGAGTGGTGGAAAGTTTGCATTTATCAAGAAGAAAACATGAAAAGTATTGGTTAGTGCAGTTGGCTATAGGGACCAAAAGGAAAGTCACTGAGTTGGTTAAGTCTTGTGTGGTGGACATGAATGGATTTAGCACGAAGGCTGAATTGAATATTCTGTCGTTATGCTCTTATGACTGTTTAATTGGGATGGACTTGTTGGACCAACACCATTCCCTCCTAGACTATCGTAACAAGGAATTTACATGCCTAGATGAGGAGGGAAATTGGAAAACAATCCAAGGAATTCCTAGAGTTGTTATTGTTAGAGAAATCTCAGCAATGCAGCTAAGAAAGTGCTACAGAAAAGGTTTTCAATTGTTTGCAGCCCATGTCGAGGAAGAATATAGAGATGAAGTCTCAAATATTGGATACCATGCAGTACTAATAGAGTTTGAATACATATTTTAGGAGGTACCCAGACTGCCTGCGAAGAGAGATATCGATTTCTCTATAAATTTCATGCCTGGAGAAGCTCCAGTGTTGAAAGCTCCGTATAGAATGAGTACGCCAGAGCTGAACGAGTTGTAATTGCAGCTTGAAGAGCTTCTAAAGAAGGGGTACATTCACCCAAGCATGTCACCTTGGGGTGCCCCGGTCTTGTTCGTGAAGAAGAAGGACAGGATGTTGAGGTTGTGCATTGATTTCATATAGTTGAACAAAGTAATTGTCAAGAACAAGTATCCTCTATCAAGGATCGATGATCTTTTTGATCAGTTGAAAGGTGCGAAAATATTTTCGAAGATAGATCTCAGATCAGGATATCACCAGGTAATAATAAAGGATGAAGACATCAGCAAGACCGCCTTTAGAACAGGGTATGGTCATTATGAGTTCACAGTGGTACTGTTTGGACTGTCGAACGTACCTATTGTTTTTATGTGCTTGATGAATGGTGTATTCAGGGACTATCTAAACAAGTTTGTCATAGTCTTCATGGATGAAATTTTGGTGTATTCCAAGTAAAAGGAAGAGCATGAAAAACACCTGAGGATGGTGTTGCAAGTGTTGAGAGAACACCAGTTGTACGCCAAGTTGAGAAAATGCTTTTTTTATCAAAGGCTAATCCATTACTTGGGGCACATTATTTTAGAAGAAGGGATCACCGTGGATCCTGAGAAGGTTGAGGCCATCAGAGAATAATCAGCGCCAAGGAATGTGGTATAAGTTAGATCCTTTATGGGTCTAGCGGGCTATTATAGAAGGTTTATCACAGAGTTCTCAAGGATAGCTCACCCTATCACTTCCTTGCAAAAGGAAGGAGAAAAAGTTTCAGTGGATTGAAGAGTGTGAGAAAAGTTTCCAGCGATTGAAGCAGTTGTTAACCAGTGCTCCAATCTTGAGGATTGCATATCCAAATGTGGATTTAGTAGTATGAACAGATGCATGCAAAGAAGGACTGGGAAGGGTCCTTAGTCAAAACGGATTTGTAATTTGTTATGAGTCCAGGAAGCTGAAATACCACGAAAAAAATTATGCCACTCATGATTTGGAGTTGGCAGCAATCATTCATGCTTTGAGGAAATGGAGACATTACCTCATGGGAAGGAGGTTTGAACTCATAATAGACCATAACAGTCTGAAATATTTGTTTGATCATCCAACCTTAAATGATAGACAAAGTAGGTGGATGGAATTTCTATGTGAGTACGACTTTGAGATCAAGCATATCAAAGGAAAGGATAATAAAGTGATCGATGCACTCAGTAGGAGGGTGCATGAATTACATGATACAACCATTAGCATGTATCAAAATGATATTAAAAGCAGAATTATAGAGGCTGCAAATGTAGATTTGCAGTACAGAGAATTGGTATCCAAGCTACAGTAGGGTAAGATGCCACAGAAGATGGAAGTTTATAAATTGGAAACAGATGGAATACTACTATACAAGAACAAAAGTTTTGTACCCAATGTCCAGTTCTTGAAACAAATGATTTTGTAGGAGATTCATAATGTGCCTTATGCAGGGCACCCTGGATATCACAAAAATGTAGTAGCGGTCAAGAGCCATTACTTTTGGTTGGGTATGAAGAGAGATATTGTTGAATACATCGCCATATGTATGGAGTGCCAGAAAGTTAAAGCTGAGCATAGGCACCCAGCAAGGTTGTTGCAACCTTTACCCATTCCTGACTGGAAGTGGGAAGTAGTAACAATGGATTTTATTACAGGATTCCCAGAATAGCCAAGCTGCATGATTTGATCATGGTGGTGGTGGAAAAGCTTACAAAAGTTGCCCATTTTATTCCACTGAAAACTACTCACAAGGCAACTGATGTTGCTAATATTTTCATAAAGGAAGTGGCACAATTGCACGGAATTCCTAAAATGATTGTGTCTGATAGAGACCCAAAATTCACCTCGAATTTCTGGAAAGGATTCGGAATGAATCTGAACTTTAGTACAACTTATCATCCTGAGTCTGATGGACAGATGGAGAGGGTGAACAAAGTAATAGAAGACATACTGAGAATGTATGTGATGGAAAAACCATCAAGATGGGAAGACTACCTGCACTTGGTAGAATTTGCCTACAAAAATGGGTATCATGCATCATTGAATATGAGCCCATTTGAATCAATTTATGGAAGAAAGTGAAATACTCTAGTGAGTTGGGATAATCCAGCTGATAGAGCAATAGTTGGGCCAAAGTTTCTCATGGAGATGGAGGACCAACTGATAAAAATTAAGCAGAATTTTAAAGCTACACAGGACAGGCAAAAAATTTATGTTGATAAAAATAGAACCCACAGATATTTCAAAGGGGGTGATCATGTTTTCTTGAAAGTGAAAGCTAACAGAAGTTCCCTAAAGCTGGGAAGTTGTGCCAAGCTAGCAGCCAGATTTTGTGGGCCATTTGAAATCCTGGAAAGGATTGGGCCAGTTGCATATATGCTTGCATTACCTGCATCTATGACTGTACATAATATGTTTCATGTTTCATTTCTTAAAAAATATATACCAAATGATAATCATTTTATCAATTGGAATGTGATTCAGGTGGAACAAGAAGGTGTCCTACAAGTGCATCCTATGCACATATTGGACAGGAAAAACAAACAGCTTTGGAATTGAGATATAGGGCTTGTAAAGGTCCAGGGGACCTGGTATGGTCCTGAGGACATGACATGGGAGCATGAAGATGTTATGTGGGCAGAGAACCTGCATCTTTTTGAAAAAATTGAAAAGCTTGCAAATGCAGTGTAAAGTTGCACTAAGGATAGTGCAAAAATAAGGGGAGGGGATTGTAATGTCCCCAAGGCCAAGCCCTATTGTAAATTATGTCTATGAAGTATAAATATTTCATTATGAATTGTAATTATGTTTTATAGGATGGTGAGCCAAGTTTATATAAGCTAGTGGGATTATGTGTTATTAGGCTGGAGAGCCTAAGTGTTAAGGTCGGGAGCCTTCTTTTGTATATGTAATCATGAAGAACATTAATAAAAATATAAACAACGCTGCGTGAAGACCAACCATGATGAATGAGTGATGGGGGACTAAGCTTCCACGGAGTGGGTAAGGGATTGGGGGCTGGAAGGTTTGAAAGAGGGGCTAAGCCTAGGGGCTTAAGTCCTTGGGAATAATATTTTAATATTATTCCAAAAGCCATGTGAAATATTTTTTTTGTCCTAAGTTCCTGGAGAGGAACACATGTTGATGGAGTGCATGCAGCATCATGGGTGACATGTGTCGACCCAAGCGCATGCGGTTAAAACCAGAGAAGTGAGTCATGTTGGGTGTTCCTCCTCCATTCAACTGTCGATTGTCTGAACCGTGAATCCCATGGCCCCTGTATTCGACCTCTGGATACCCTCATGCAGCTGGGAAACCATAAAACCGTAATGTTTTCCTGAGAAGATGAGGTATCAATCGTCTGAACTGGTTGAGCATGTATTCGACCTCTGCGTTAATTCCTTGTCACGCACCCTGAAACCAGTGACAAACCCATGGATTGAGCCATGTCACCTGTGTACGCTGTGAGCCCAGCCCATTCTCTCTTCCAGAGTCGAGTCTATACCCAAACTTTCTTTGGGTTGCTACCTTCTGTTTTTCCTAAGTGGAATTGATGAGTTGTTGCTGTTGTTATCCTCACCTTGCAAAAATTGGGCTGAAACTGGTTGAAGAAGCGGGTTGTCAGGCTCATGGTTGAAGAGGTAGGTTGTCAGGCCTGTGAGAAACTCCCTCCAGGTGAGAGAGTCTGCTGGGAAGTGGTTTTTCCCTAGAGAGAGTCCAGTACCAGCTTCAGAGCTCTAAGAATTCTTGATCCAGCCTACTGTCGAGGCCTAGAGAGGGAGGTGAAGCACCGATGGACTATGCTTGTGAAGGTGTATACTCTTGGGTGGAACAAGCATGTGGGGGATGAGAGTCTGTTAGTAGTGGGAGTAAGAAGGCATCATGGGAATAATATTTCCGTTTATTCTGTGTAGTTTTTCCTGTAACCTCAGCCTACACTAGGATTCCTTGCCTTGGGTGGAGCTTAGTCCCATCTCGGGGGTGACCCACTATTGAGAGTGATGAGCAACGTGGTCTAAGGCTGGGATTTTTGTGGAAGGTCTGCACGTAGTTGGTGGAATTACCTCGGTTTCAAAGGTAAGTATAATCATATGCTTAATATTATGTTTTGTATGCCTGTAATTCTTATATGTATCATGTATTCTATTGTGCATATGAATTATTGTTAATGACAGGGATTTTTTTTATGTTAGCAGTAATATTGTGCTTACTCTGAGTTAAATGTGTTTAATATGACTTAAATAAATGTTATTAATTAAGTATGAGAATGAAATTGTTCCACACAGTAACGTTTTCCCGACCAGTGGGGTGGAAGGCCGGGGAGTGTTACAATATCCTTCATACTTATTTTCTCTGAGTTCTTTTTGTAACACTTTTATGAAATGATTGAAGAAATCATCTTCCTACAAGAGGGTTTTAATCCTATGCTTGATCTTAGACTCTCCTACACTTGTTGTTTCTAAGTGTACTTTATGAATGCTTCAGCTAAGCGCATATGCCACCTTGTTCTCCTTTCCTTCAATGTGTTTTATTTCAAAATCAAACTTCTTAATTAGTGACATACACCTAACTTGTATGGAATTTAACCTTTGTTGGTTGAATAGGTAATTCATACCACAGTGGTCTCTCATTAGGAAAAATATTCTCATGGGCAAGTAATGTCTCCAAATCTTCAATGCATGCACAATTTCTTCCAACTCTAGATCGTAGGTAACATACTTCTTATCGTTCTCATTCAATTTTCGTGATTCATGAAAAATCACTTTCCCTTCTTGCATAAGAACTCCTCCTAGTCCTTACTTGCAAGCATCAATGCAAACTAAGAATTTTTTTTTCTCTGTATACAATTTTAAAAATAGGGGCATTAGTTAGAATTTGCTTAAGTTGTTGAAAGATATCCTCACACTCTAGTGACCATACAAATGTCTTCCCCTTTCTTTGTAAAGAGGTAATAGTATTACGTATCTTGGAAAATCCTTTTATGAACTTCATGTAATATCCAACCAATCCAATGAAGGATCTTACTTCTCTCACATTTATAGGAGCATGTCAATCCATGATTGCCTTGACCTTTTCGGGGTCCATTGCCACTCATTTTACTAAGATTATGTGGCCTAAATACTGGATTTATTTTTGAAAGAAATAACACTTTCTGAACTTAGCATACAGCTAGTGTCCTCTCCACATATATAGCACCATCCTAATATGCTCTTTGTTCTCTTCTTTTTTCTTGGAATACACCAAAATTTCATCCAAAAATACTAAGAAAAAGTTGTCCAAAAACTTGTTGATCACACTATTCATTAAACACATGAATGTGGCTAGTGTATTTGTAAAGTCCAAATGGCACCACTACAAACTCATAGTGCCCATACCTTTCCCTAAAGTTTATCTTGTCGATGTCCTCATCCTTGATTTTGACTTGGTGATATCCTGACCTTAAATCAATCTTTGATAAAACTAAAACTCCTTTGAGTTGGTCAAAGAGATCATCTATCCTAGGAAAAGGACACTTGTTCTTCATGGTCATCTTGTTCAACAGCCTATAGTCAATACATAGGCACAATGTGCCATCCTTTTTATTTGCAAACAAGGTTGGTTCTCCCCGTGGAGATATGCTTGGCCTCATATAACCTTTATCCAACATTTCTTTCACCTACACCTTCAAATACACCAACTCTGGTGTGCTCATCCTATAGGGTACCTTGGATGTTTGCATCACTCCAGGTATAAGATCTATTGAAAAATCCATATCTTTGTTGGTTTACTTATCTACTCTAAGATTTATACTTTTCTCTTAGGCTGACCCAAGTTTAGATCTACTATGGTTTCCAACAAATCCCTCTAAAAATATCAACCCTTCTGGTAGGCCAGAAGGAAACATAGTGCACATATGTAACACACCCCCTATGGCATAATAAAATTTTCGCTTTTCCTCAAGGGACAGAATCCCCAAATTCCTACGGGGGCCTAGCACAAGCTAGTTCTTCCCTGTTCACCTCCCTGTGATTGTGGGTTAAGACCACAGGGAAAACAAACGAGGCACCTTTTCATCTTTTGCGACTCAGTGATACAAGTGAGTCCAATCTTAAAGGTAGAATGGCGAGGGGGCTCCGGAATGAAACCTTGGCCATAGATCTAGGTGCGCGGATTCTAGCCATCCAGATCTACCTATCACTTAACGACAAAGCACTAGCTCCCTCTTTTTAGTCCCTATCTTGATAGGACCACATATGCACCTAAATGCAAGCACCTTTCACAACTCGCGACCTCGTGAGTCATGAGTCAAAGACCCTCGAATTTTCTTCACCAATCGTCGATACCTGAGATTCCAATATGGTATGGCCCCTCCTTATTAGCGCACTCCACGCATGACCACCGGCTAGGGATAACTACTAGCCTTGCTCACAACTTGCAAGTTCGCGAGTTGAAAGGTTGAAACTCAGGGCCCCTCTTTTACAAAACCCCGAAATGCAAAAGTTAGAGAAGGTTTGATTCCTTCCGCGCTTCTCGGAACTCGCAACTTTGTGACTTGAGTTGTTGGTCCTTTGTGCTCCTTTCTTACGAGAACCTAAAGTACGAGAAGTCAACGGGATATTGACTCCCATTTCAAACAACATGTGTCTACCACCTGTCACCACATCTCCCTCTCTTCGGGCATCTTATCGTCACACCACCTGTCAACCACATGGCTCCCACCAAGCGAACGTGCCACATGTTGCACAAGCTCTCACAACTCGCAAGCTCATGACTTCTACAGTTGAAACTGATTCCCCTCAACCTTCGAGACCCCAATATGTGATATGGTGAGGAGGTCCTAACTCAATGGTTGCTCCTACTTCTCGCTATTCAGGACTTCGCAACTCCAAGCGTTTGGAATTCTACCTCCAAACTCAAAAATCCCCGATATGCAATGTATCAAGATCTCAGATCCCACGGATGTCCTTCCTCTTTGATCAACGGCCCAGATTACATCGTTATCTCGTGACTCGGGACTTCATGACTCCAAGAGCCTGGTCTTCCACCTCCAAACTCACGAATCCCCGATACGCAATGTATCGAGACGTCAGATCCCATGGTTGTCCTTCCTCTTTGATCAACGGCCCAGATCACATCCTGATCTCATGACTCAGGACTTTGTGACTCCAAGAGCCTGGTCTTCCACCTCCAAACTCATGAATCCCCGATACGTTATGTATCAAGACATCATATCACATGACTGTCCTTCCTCTTTGATCAATGGCCCAGATCACATCGTGATCTCATGACTCGGGATTTCCTGACTCTAAGAGCCTGGTCTTCTATCTCCAAACTCATGAATCCCCGATACATGAAATGGTTAGATCTCTGCCACCTGTCCTCCAATATGGACGGTCCCGATGTCTTCGGGAATTTCGGGATGTAGTCGAGTTCACTCTCCCACCTAAGTAAAGTTTAATATCGACAGCTTATAGAACTCCGATGGGTCCCCGGGATCTATGGTCCAGGATCCCATCGCTATTTGTGAAGGCTGAAAGGGAGAGGTATTAACGCCTACGCTCCTTCTCTAGATCTGTTGGTGTTGATAGGTTTGGGGTATTCTCGAAAGGATTCTGACCGTTCATTTACCAAGCAATAGGGTATTTTCTTTCTATATTTCAACTCGCTATCCCTTTTGAGCTTGAATCACGAAGTTCAAACTCTCGGAGCTTCAGATTCCCATGACCTCGAGACCATAGAAAGCTACTCTTTCTTGCATAAGGGTTCCAGACCCGGATTGCATGAACCCTCAGACGGTTCTCGGGCAATTATCCCTGATCTTAATCAAGTCTCTAGTAAGGTTCAGTATAGTTACAAGGCTTATGGGGTAATTCTTGGAAAAGAGTATTCTCAAGGGGCCTTCCCAGAATATTACGAGAAACTAAGCAAATAAGACGATTCTCGGTGGAGCGAACTCATGTCCCAAACTTAATCATTTGTGCAGAAAACAACTATGGCATGTAAGCATACACAGGCATCCATTCTATCAAATCAAACATTAGGTAAACACTTCTATTTAAAACTATTTACAAGTACATAAAACTGAACATGCGATTATGGCATTAACTTCAAATAACACTTATCAGAAATAACATCAGAGGTGATGCAACTACTGAGAGGGGTGTTTGTTTCCACCCAACCGTAGGCTCAGCGATTCCAATAGGATTTACCACTAGCCACCCCCGAGTTGAGACCATGATGCTGCGAGACTGCGTCTCTGTTTTCCAGTGACCGAGAATGAGGGTTACTCTCCCCCTTCTCTACTATCACTCACTCTGTATTTTCCAGAGTTCTCTTTCTTCCCCCCATGTCTGCCCCATCTACGTTTCTTCCTCATGCATTTCCCTCTTGTGAGGTTGCGTGTGGAAAAATTTCCCTCGCTGTGGTTAGGCCTAAGGCTCCTATAGATGGGTGGTTCACTTCCCCCATCCCTCATTAATTCTTGAGGATCCATCTACCTACCAACCTGCGAGTAATGTATTTCAAGCCAATGAGCCTCTCTTGGTTCTCTGGGCCAGTGAAGTTCAAATAAGGTATTGGTTTCGGTGGAAGTTAACGCCACCTTTCCAGGTGCCTTCCACCACCTTTCTTCAACCATCGTGGTCTCTTTTTCATCATATCCCCTCTCAGCAGTCCTACAATATATATTCATAATATTATTCACATTCATTGACCTTTTTCACAAGGTCCATTCACATCACACATTCACATTTCTGGGTTTTCCACAATGCTTGGCCAGTATAGTTATTTTTACAGACTAGGGGAAACAGGGTGTTACAATTCCCTCCCCCTTAAAGGAACAACATCCTCAATGTTCTATCTATCAACTTGACATGCATGTACAGATGTAAAAAAAATCGAATATGTCCATTTCATGGAATCCTCCATTTCCCATGTAGCCTCATCTGGGCCAAAATGTTTCCACTGCACCTTGACCTGTGCAATGGTTCAGTTTCGGAGTAGGGTTTACTTTCTGTCCAGTATGCATTGAGGTTCTAGTAGAAATTCTCCCTCTGGTTCCACCTAAATCACAGACCAATCAATTATATGGTTAGCATCATGTACATATTTCTTCAATAATGATACATGGAAAACATTATGTGCTTTTACTATGGGAGGTAGTGCTAGCCTATAGGCTACAAGTCCCACTATATATAGAACCTCAAAGGGTCCACAATACCGAGGTGCCAACTTGGCACAAGATCCCATTTTTAGAGAGCTCTTCTAGGGTCTAACTCTGAGATATACATGGTCTCTTGTCTTGAACTCTCTTGGAGTTCTCCTTTGGTCGGCATAACTTTTCTGTCAGTTCTACATGACCTTTAGGTTTTGTTTTATCTAAGCCACCTGTTGTTCCATTTCTTTCAACATGTCGGGTTGTTCCATTTCTTTCAACATGTCGGGTCCACAAGAAATCTTGTTTATGGGATTACTCCAGTTGACTGGAGTGTTACATGGTCTACCATAGAGGGCTTCGAAGGGACTCATCTTTAAGGATGCTTGGTAGCCGTTGTTGTAGGTGAATTCTACCAGTGGTAGGTAGTCTTCCCACTTCTTGGGTTCATGCATTACATGCATCCTTAACATGTCTTCTAATATTTGATTCACTCTTTCTGTCTATCCATCGGTTTGAGGGTGATAGGCAGTGCTAAACAACAACTTGGTCTCTAAACCAGCCATCAGTGATTTCAAAAAGTTGGAAGTAAATTTTGTGTCTCTATTAGACACGATCTCTTTTGGCATACCATGCAGTCTGAATATCTCTTTCATGAATACTTGGGCGATATCGATTGCCTTGTAGGTCGACTTGACAGGGATGAAGTGAGCAGACTTGCTCAATTTATCCACCACCACCATAATGGTGTCATTATGTTTGGTTGAGGTTAGTAATCTGGTGATGAAATCCATGGAGATGGTTTCCCATTTCCATTATGGGATTGGTAAAGGTTGCAATAATCCTGTTGGGTGTCGATGTTCTGCTTTAACCTGTTGGCACTCTATGCATTTGGCTAAGTACTCAGCTATGTCGTTCTTCAATCCAGGCCAATAAAATTGTTTTTTGGTGGCAGTGATCATCTTCTGGTATCCTGGATGACCCAAGTAGGGTCTTTTATGTAGTTCATCCATAATGAACCTCTTCAATTTGTCACAATTTGGAATATAAAATCTGCTTCTATAAGTGAGCAGACCTCCTTCGGTCTTCTGGTAGCCTTCATATTTTGCTCCAATGGTTTCTTGCTGTAGGTAGATGGTCACGGTCTGGACGAAGGGATCTGTCTCTTGTGATTTTTTTATTCTTTCCTTGACATTTGTCTCATAGGTGCTCACTGCTGCTAGGTGAATTGGTTTTATACTTTTGCTAAGGGCATCGGCCACCCTATTTTCATTTCCTTTAATGTGTTTGATTTCGAAATCAAATTCGCTAAGGAGGGCCATCCACCTAGCTTGCCTGGCACTGAGCTTTGGTTGATCAAACAGGTATCACAATCTGTAGTGAACTGTCATAAGTACAAACTTTCTTCTGAGGAGGTAATGCCTCCACATTTTCAAGGCATGCACTATGGCAACTAGTTCTAGATCATGGGTCACATAGTTGACTTCATGCTCGTTCAATTTTCAGGATTCATAGCAGATCACACTTCCTTCCTACATAAGGACTCCTCCAAGCCCTTCTTTATAGGCATATGTGCACATGAGGAAGTTAGCTTCTGGATTGGCGATCTTCAACATGGGCGCATGGGTTAGTAGATGTTTCAGGGTTTGAAATCTTTCTTCACATTTCTATGTCCACAGGAATTTTGTCCCCTTCTTCTAGAGGGTAGTGATTGGACAACCAATATTGGAGAATCCTTTTATAAATCTCCTATAGTATCCTACGAATCCCATAAAGGATCTGATGTTCGAAACATCCTTTGGGGTAGGCCATTCCATGATAGACCTGATTTTGTCAGGGTCTACCACTACTCCTTCTTTGGAGAGAACATGGCCTAAGTAATGTATTTTCTTCTGGAAGAATTCACATTTGTTGAATTTAGCACAGAGTTGATGTTCTCTTAGCACTTGCAGCACAAGTCTAATATGCTCTTCATGCTCTTTTCTGTTCTTGGAGTAAATTAATATATCGTCAATAAAGACAAGCACAAATTTTTCTAGGAACTTGCTGAGTACATTGTTCATCAAGCACATAAAAGTGGTAGGGGCATTGGTCAACCCAAATGGCACCGCCACAAACTCATAATGACCATACCTCATTCAGAAAGCAGTTTTATGGAATCCTTCACCCTTGATTCAGACTTGATGGTATCCCAACCTCAAATCAATCTTTGAGAAAATAGATGCACCCCCCAATTGATCAAACAAGTCATCGATCCTGGGCAAGGGGTACTTGTTCTTTATGGTTACCTTATTGAGTTTCCTATAATCTATACACAGTCTAAGGGTACCGTCCTTCTTTTTCACAAACAGGAATGGTTCTCCCCATGGAGACACGCTAGGCCGAATATAGCCCTTATCCATCATTTCTTTTAATTGCATATTGAGTTCAACTAACTCGGGTGTGCTCATCCGGTAGGGTGTCCTAGACACCGGCACTGCTCCCAGTGCAAGTTCTATCGAGAAGTCTATGTCCCTTATTGGAGGTAGACCCGGTACCTCTTATGGAAACACATCTATGTATTCTCTCAGGATAGGGTGATCGTCAGGGTTTGGTTTGTCATATTCGATTGTTTTCAACACCTGTATTGCATATAGGGTACATCCCTTTTGGAAATACTTTCTCATTTACAGAGCTGATATTTGTCTCACCGAGACAGGTTTTTGGATCCCTTGAAGGGTTATCCTCTTCCCTTCCTTACATTCTAAGGTATTATGGTAACAGTCCAATCTAGCTTTATGGGAAGCTAGCCAATCCATACCAATCAACATATCATATGATCCCAAGGGTAATATGTTAAGGGTTGCTTGGGTGGGTAATTCACCCAACATCAATTGGCAGGCTGATATGACTTCTGCTATCCTCCTTTTGGTGCCAGTGGCTAACTGTACCAACCATGGCTTGGTATGTTTTTGTGGTTTTATTTTACACTTGTCAATAACTTTAGGGGCTATATAACTCAAATTTGAACCAGGGTCAATTAAAATAGACACTAGATGGTTGGAAATCATACCTTCTATTTACACTACTGAATCTTGGTGGTCGGCTTGGTTATTATCCAAGGCGACATAAATTTGTGGCACACTCCTGGCCACATCATTGACGGTAGTAGCTTCTTGGATGTTATAAATCCTCCAACTATTTTGTTGTCAGTGTGGACAGTCTCTCAATAGATGTTCTTCCCCGCAGCCCTGGCATTTCAAAGGTTCTCTCTTTGGGTTATCAGTCTTCACTGATATGGGTCCAGAAGTTTTATTTCCGATCAAGGAGGGAAAATTCTGCTGGTGCATACTCCGGGATGGAAAGTTCATTCTTGGGTTCTTCTTGTAGTTCTTAAATCCTGGGGATTTAATTCCCCTTTTCTGAAATCTTGAACTATTCTTCTGTTTCCATCCTTCACGAGGTTCTGCTCGATGCCCAAACTGTTCATGACAATAGTTTGCCTTTCGAATAGTGTTTTCTAGAGTCTTTGGCTCATCAAATTGAATTCTATTATAATAGTCCTTAGGTAGTCCACTGATGAAGCATTGCACCTTTTCCTTTTCCACCTTTATATAGGGTACATACCTCAACAAATCGAGGAATTTGTTGACATATTCTTCTATAGTGAGTTGTCCCAGTTTGAGTTCATAAAACTCTTTAGTCTTTTCGTTGAAATATTTTTCCAACAAATACTTATTCTAGAAGTATTTCTCAAACCATTCCCAAGATAGGTCCTCTTCGCGAACCCCTTTCATATTCTTAAGGTCTTCCCACCAAATGGAAGCCTTTCCGTTCAATTTGAAGGTGGCCACTCGGGCCTTCATATTTTATGAAAAGTCATGGAACTTGAAATACTTCTTTAGTCCAAGTAGCCAGGCCTCTGCTTCCTCTCCCTTATTTATTTCACCGTCGAAGGAGGGTGGTTTAGCCTTTCTTAATTCTTCGAATTTTCGACCTTTGGAAGGCTTTTTCTTCTTTTGTTTCTTTCGAGAATAAGAACCAGTTCTGCTGCTAGAAGAGCCTTTGAAATCACCAGCTTCCTTCTCAGAGGAATCACTCGGCACTGGTCCTTTACCTCTGGGGTGGACCTTTTTCGAGATGGTCCTCTCAGTATGGCCACTGATATGACCATGTTTCTAAGTTTCAGGTTCATGCTGCATTTGTCTTTGTAGATTGGATAAACGCTGCAGTAAAACTGTGTTAATTTCTGTTTTCTTTTCTTGTTCTTTCGTCATCCTTTCATTGTCATCCTTACAACTTTGTAATTCAACCATGAGGCTCCTCACAGTCTCGGCTAGATCTAGAGGGGTCCCTACTGCCCTCCTTTCGTCAGAATCTTCGTCTCTATTGTGGGAGCCTTCTCCCACTTCTTGGTGAGTCACAATACTATGCATTGATAATTTCCCATGGTTGATCTTCCGCTTGTGTGAAAAAGGAAAAACACTGGTTGTCAATCAATATTTATATTCATTTATAACCAGTACATGATTCATATTTTTACATGTACACACGCACAATAGGGGTTTTTCATTCTTAACCTCATCTTTTTTATTAGGAAGGTTAAGACAGGGGGTTACTCTTTTTAAGAGTTCTCTGAACGAAGCTTCTGTGCAGCTCGTTCATGAGTCCATGCAGGCCAAGTGTTGTAACCATGCTCTGATACCAATTTGTAACACACCCCCTACAACATAATAAATTTTTTTCTTTTCCTCAAGGGATATAATCCCCGAAGTCCTACGGGGGCCTAACGTAGGCTAGTTCTTCCCTATTCACCTCCCTGTGATCATGGGTTAGGACCACAAGCCAAAAAAAACAAATGCCTTTTCATGTTTCGTGACTCAGCGATACAAGTGAGTCCAATCTTAAAGGTAGAATGGCGAGGGGGCTTCGGAATGAAACCCTAGCCATAGATATGGGCACACAGATTCTGGCCGTCCATATCTACCCACCACTTAACGACAAAGAACTAGCTCCCTTACTTTAGTCCCTATCTTGATAGGACCACATACACACCTAAATGAAAGTGCCTTTCACAACTCGCGACCTCGCGAGTCATGAGTCGAAGACCCTTGAATTTTCTTCACCAATCATCGATACCTGAGATTATGATATGGTATGGCCCCTCCTTATTAGCGTTCTCCATGCATGACCACTGACTAGGGATAACTACTAGCCTTGATCGTAACTTGCAAGTTCACGAGTTGAAAGTTTGAACCTTTGGGCCCTTCTTTTACAAAACCCCTAGACGCGAAAGTCAGAGAAGGTTTGCTCCTTCCGGGCTTCTCGAAACTCGCAACTTCGCGAATTGAGTTGTTGGGCCTTTGTGCTCCTTTCTTACAAGAAATCGAAGTATGATAAGTCAACAAGATGTTGACTCCCATTTCAAACGACACGTGTCCACCACCTGTCACCACTTCTTCCTCTCTCCGGGCATCTTATCGTCACACCACCTATCAACCACATGGGTCCCACCAAGTGGATGTGCCACGTGTTGCACAAGCTCTCGAAACTCGCAAGCTCATGACTTCTATAGTCGAAACTGATTCCCCTCAACCTTCGAGACCCCGGTATGTGATATGGCGAGGAGGTCCTGACTCAATGGTTTCTCCTGCTTCTCGCTATTCGAGACTTCGCGACTCCAAGGGTTTGGTCTTCCACCACCAAACTCATGAATCCCTGATACGTGATGTATCAAGACGTCATATCCCATGGCTATCCTTCCTCTTTGATCAACGGCCCAGATTACATCGCGATCTCGTGACTCGGGACTTCGTGACTCCAAGAGCCTGGTCTTCCACCTCCAATCTCATGAATCCCCAATACGTGATGTATCGAGATGTCAGATCCCATGGCTGTCCTTCCTCTTTGATCAATGGCCCATATCACATCGTGATCTCGTGACTCAGGACTTTGTGACTCCAAGAGCCTGGTCTTCCATCTCCAAACTCATGAATCCCCGATACGCGATGTATCGAGACGTCAGATCCCATGGCTATTCTTCCTCTTTGATCAATGGCCCAGATCACATCGCGATCTCATGACTCGGGACTTTGTGACTCCAAGAGCCTGGTCTTCCACCTCCAAACTCACGAATCCCCAATACGCGAAATGGTCAAATCTTTGCCACCTGTCCTCCAACATGGACGGTCCCGATGTCTTCGGGACTTTCAGGACGTAGTTGAGTTCACTCTCCCACCTAAGTAAAGGTTAAGATCGATGACTTATAGAGCTCTAATGGGTCCCTGGAATCTATGGTCCAGGATCCCATCGCTATTTGCGAAGGCTGAAAGGGAAAGGTGTTAATGCCTACGCTCCTTCTCTAGATCTGTCGGTGTTGACAGGCTTGGGGAATTCTCGAAAGGATTCTGACCATTCATTTACAAAGAGATAGTGTATTTTCTTTCTATATTTGAACTCGCTATCCCTTCTGAGCTTGAATCACGAAGTTCAAACTCTCGGAGCTTCAGGCTCCCGTGACCCCGAGACCTTAGAAAGATACTCTTTCTTGCATAAGGGTTCCAGACCCGGATTGCATGAACCCTCAGACGATTCTCGGACAATTATCCCTGATCTTAATCGAGTCTCTGGTAAGGTTCAGTACGGTTACAAGGTTTATGCGGTAATTCTCAGAAAAGAGTACTCTCAAGGGGCCTTCCCAGAATATTACGAGAAATTAAGAAAATAAGACGATTCTTGGTGGAGAGAACTCATGTCCCAGACTTAATCATTTGTGCAGAAAACAACTATGGCATGTAAGCATACATAGTCATCCATTCTATCAAATCAAACATTAGGTAAACACTTCTATTCAGAACTATTTACAAGCACATAAAACTGAACATGCGATTATGGCACTAACTTCAAATAACACTTATCAGAAATAACACCATAGGTGATGCAATTGCTGAGAGGGGTGCTCGTTTCCACCCAACTGTAGGCTCAGTGATTCCAATAGGATTTACCACTAGCCACCACCAAGCTGAGACCATGATGTTGCGAGACTGCGTCTCTGTTTTCCAGTTACCGAGAATGAGGGTTACTCTCCCCCTTCTCTACTATCACTCACTCTCTATTTTTCATAGTTCTCTTTATTCCCCCCACATCTACTCCCTTCGTGCTTCTTCCTCACACATTTCCCTCTTGTGAGGTTGCATGTGGCGCGATCTCCCTCGCGGTGGTCAGGCCCAAGGCTCCTACAGATGGGTGGTTCACTTCTCCCATCCCTCATTAATTCCTAAGGATCCATATACCTACCAAGCTACGAGTAATTTATTTCGGGCTAGCGAGACGCTCTTGGTTCTCTGGGCCAGTGAAGTCCAAATACAGTATTGGTTTCGGTGGAAGTTAACGCCACCTTTCCAGGTGCCTTCCAAGAATATCCCCTCTCAACAGTCCTGCAATATATATTCATAATATTATTCACATTCATTGAACTTTTTCACAAGGTCCATTCACATCACAAATTCACATTTCTGTGTTTTCCACAATGCTTGGCCAGTATAGTTATTTTTACAAACTGGGGGAAACAGGGTGTTACAACATAATGCACTACGTAGTCTCACCGAATATAGTTCTATGGGTGACTGCAATGCTCAAGTGCTTGCAATCTGGGAAAGAGTGGGTATTTGGGATTGTACTTTGTGATATTCATTAATTTACTATATCATCCATCTATATTAAATACTTTTTCATTATTTATTCATGCATGTAAATACAGATCTAACTACTTCATCAAGACATTCATCTAAGATTTATGATCCAGATTATTTTCGGCACGAAATGAGATCGAAGATATAATAAATAAATGCACAGAGATATCACAGATATTCAATAATATAAAATAAATGTATCGGAGATGCAACCATAAACACGGATATACAGTAATACACGATTTCTATTAATGAAAGAAATGTACAAAGACTGTAAAAATACAGAGTGAAAGACTCGCTAGAATGGTGGCAGTTTATCTCTGAGAAGAGATGTGACGGCTACTCGCATTTGCAAGAACATGATTACAATGAGGATTTGAAGGCCCTTTTACAATAAACGGGAATTCCAAAAGTCCTAAACATCCAAAAACCTAACACTAGGAGATGAAGCACCAAAAGTCATGTGGAACCCGTTTGGGTAAGTGAGTACATCAACTTCCCAGGATCGTAACTTTTGCATACGATCTCCATTTTAGGCGTGTGATAGCTCGTTGGAAAGGTATCGTTGAGGAGATTAATTTTTGGGGATAAATTATTCCTTTGGATATAATTAAGAACCTTTATCTCGAAAAACCTTCATTTGGGCCCTCAAAATGGCCCCGAAAGTTAAAACCTGCTAAAAATAGTAAATTGCCAAAATTGCCAAAAAAATCGTTTTGAGCCATTTGGAAAAGGTGGGTGGCCACCGATATCCACCTGGATCAATCCTCCATCCTTAGGAAGAAATGGTCTCCATTTTTTTGAGTTCCCGGGGGAGAGGGAAAAGAATTTGTTGAATCTGCATCTTGGTGAGCTGCTTGTCTTGCTGGAGACGTCGCGCTGCTCAATTTGTGGAAATCTGTCATGAACCTGTTGCAGTTGAGGCTGCTCAACAAGTCGACATACATGACAGGATGATGTGTAGAAGGAATCTTTGCACTTTTTTACAGCCTTGTCGACCTGCTTCTGTTGGATAGAAGGTGCTTAGGGCAAGGCTGTAGTGGTTGCACTGTCCTTTTGTTCTCCTTTTGAATAGATTGTGAAGAAGCTGAATTTTGTAGTATGAGATACTACCTTGCGACACTTTTTAGGTTGAACAATAGTCAAAACTACCTCTGGTATTCTATAGAGATGACCCCCCAAAGTAACAATGACACTACAGGGTCGGGACTCATAAACAGCATGGCATCTCCACATATATGGTTGGCCCAAGAGCACATCACAGACATTGAGTGGGGAAACATCACATAATACCTCATCCTTGAAGGGTTTGATGCCGTATGATAATCAACACTTTTGGCTGACACGAAGATCTCGTTCTTAGCGAAGCCACCCAATGTTGTATGGTTGCGGGTGTGGTGTTGTCGGAAATCCCAACTGTTTGACGACCTCTGCTGAGATGAGGTTCTTCTGGATTCTTCTATCAACAATAAAATGCAGCAGGTTCCCTTTCACCCACATCTCTGAATGAAAAAGGCACTCCCCTTCTTCAGGATCTATTGGTTCTTCTGGTTGAATTGTTGTGGTCACGACAATAGCAGTGGGGTCTGCGTCGATGATCTGTCTTTTACCATTATTTTCAAAATCATATTTTGAATCAAGGTTTGGCTCCTTGTCTTTGATCTCAGCCGCCAATGACTGTTTTGAGTGACATTCATCGGTGTTGTGCCAAGGGATTTTTTGGAACTCGCGCCACTTTTCGGTGTCCTTCTTTGTCTTCCCATGACCCTTCTTTTCCTATTTCTTGGACTGGTTTTCGGGAGACTGTTTGTTCGGGTCGTCTTTTTCATACTTTGGTTGTTGCGGATTTGCAGACCCAAATTCTCGTTTGTTCTAGTGCTTAAATTTCTGCTCAAGTTTAACAACATATCGATAAGCATCATCGAGTGATGAGATGTCCAGAAAATCCATTTCAATTTGGATGTATCTATGTAGAGCCCCACGGTATTTCAGAACCAAATGTCGCTCAGAGTCTTTGATACCCAGCTTGGTGTGCAAGGTATGGAAGGTATTGGTGAACTCTGAAACTGCTTGGCCCCTCTCTTGCCGCAGTGTGGTCCATCTCATGTATTGGTCCTCATAGTTGCCAACAAGGTAATACTGTTCTTTTACTGCATCCACAAAAAAATCCCATGTGGGATCAGCCCCATATATTCCAAACTCCTCTGTGGAAGTTTTCTCCCAGTAAGTTTCCCACCAATGTTTGACATGAGGGAGATATTTAAGGAGTGCAAAGGTGATCTTTTTTTTGTCGGAAAAATTGTGAACAGAGAAATAACCTTCTAGCAGAGTTAACCATTTTTCTAGGGCTTCTGCATCTATCTGTCCTTCAAAAACAGGAATATCAAAATTAACTTGTACCTTGAAAGGCGAGGTGCCTCCAAAGTGGTCGTTTGATGAAGATGCACTTGATGCTATCGATAGGTGTTGAAGGATGTGGGAAAAATTCTCCATCATTTTGTTCCTCTGTCGCGTGAGAGATTGCTCAAGCAACAGATTGATAGGATCGTCTGCTCCGACATTTTTGCTTTATTCCACCATTGAGGGTTTCTTGGGTGTGCGAGAGAGATTGTCTTCAAGAGAGACAAGCTCGAGACCCAACTTTATATACTCGGACCTCGTCAGGGACATGCACTGAAAAAATGACCAAGAGCAGCCTGCTCTAATACCACTGATCTGGATTATTTTTTGCACGAAATGAGATCGGAGATATAATAAAGAAATGCATAGAGATATCGTAGATATTAAATAATATAACAGAAATGTATCAGAGATGCAACCATAAACACAGATATATAGTAATACATAATTTCTATTAATGAAAGAAATGTACAAAGACTGTAAAAATACAGAGTGAAAGACTCGCTAGAATGGTGGCAGCTTATCTCTGAGAAGAGATGTGATGGCTACTCGCATTCACAAGAAAATGATTACAATGAGGCTCTGAAGGCCCTTTTACAATAAACAGGAATTCCAAAATTCCTAAACATCCAAAAACCTAACCCTAGGAGATGAAGCACCAAAAGTCATGTGGGGACTGTTTGGGTAAGTGAGTACATCAACTTCCTAGGGTCGTAACATTTGCATACGATCTCTGTTTTAGGCGGGTGATAGCTCGTTGGAAAGGTATCATAGAGGAGATTTATTTTGGGGGATCAATTATGCCTTTGGATATCATTAAGAACCTTGATCTCGAAAAACCTTCATTTGGGCCCTCAAAATGGCCCTGGAAGTTAAAACCTGCTAAAAATAGTAAATTGCCAAAATTGCCAGAAAGTCATTTTGAGCCATTTGGAAAAGGTGGGTGGCCACCGATATCCACTTGGATCAATCCTCCATCCTTAGGAAGCAATGGTATCCATTGTGTTGATTTCTTGAGGGAGAGGGAAAATCATCTGTTGAATCTGCATCTTGGTGAGTTGCTTGTCTTGCTGGAGACGTCGCGCTGCTCAGTTTGTGGAAATCTATCACGAACCTGTTGCGGTTGAGGCTACTCAACAAGTCGAGATACATGAGAGGATGATGTGCAGAAGGAATCTTTTCACTTTGTTGCAGCCTTTTCGACCTACTTCTATTGGATATAAGGTGCTTAGGGGAAGGTTGTAGTGGTTGCAGTGTCCTTTTGTTCTCCTTTTGAACAGATTGTGAAGAAGCTGAATTTTGCAGTATGAGATACTACCTTGCAACACTTTTTAGGTTGAACAGTAGTTGGAACTACCTCTGTTATTCTATAGAGATGACCCCCCAAAGTAACAATGACACTACGGGGTCGAGACTCATAAACAACATGGCGTCTCCACATATATGGTTGGCCCAAGAGCACATCACAGACATCGAGTGGGGCAACATCACATAATACCTCATCCTTGAAGGGTTGGATGCCGTATGATAATCGACACTATTGGCTGACACGGAGATCTTGTCCTTGGTGAAGCCACCCAATGTTGTATGGTTGTGGGTGTGGTGTTGTCAACAATCCCAATTGTTTGACGACCTCTGCTGAGATGAGGTTCTTTTGGCTTCTGCTATCAACAATAAAATGCAGCGGGGTCCCCTTCACCCACATCTGTGAATGAAAAAGGCGTTTCCCTTCTTCAGGATATGTTGGTTCTTCTGGTTGAATTGCTACAGTCACGACAATAGCAGTGGGGTCTGCGTCAATGATCTGTCTTTTACCATTATTTTCAGAATCAGATTATGAATCAAGGTTTGGCTCCTTGTCTTTGATCTCGGCCACCAATGACTATTTTGAGAGAAATTCATCGATGTTGTTCCAAGGGATTTTGTGGAACTTAGACCATTTTTCGGTGTCCTTCTTTGTCTTCCTGTGACCCTTCTTTTCGTGTGTCTTGGACTAGTTTTCAGGAGACTATTTGTTCGGGCCGTCTTTGTCATACTTTGGTTGTTGCAGATTTGCAGACCCGAATTCTCGTTTGTTCTGGTGCTTAAATTTCTTCTCAATTTTAGCAGCATATCGATAAGCAGCACCAAGTGATGAGATGTCCAGAAAATCCATTTCAGTTTGGATGTATCTGTGTAGAGCCCCACGGTATTTCAGAACCAAATGTCGCTCGGAGTCTTTGATACCCAGCTTGGTGCGCAAGGTATGGAAGGTATTGGTGAACTCTGAAACTTCTTGGCCCCTCTCTTCCTGCAGTGTGGTCCATCTCATGTACTGGTCCTCATAGTTGCCAACAGGGTAATACTGTTATTTTATTGCATCCACAAAAAAATCCCAAGTGCGATCAGCCCCATATATTCCAAACTCCTCTGTGGAAGTTTTCTCCCAGTAAGTTTCCCACCAATGTTTGACATGAGGGAGAGCTTTAAAGAGTGCAAAGGTGATCTTTTATTTGTCAGAAAAATTGTGAACAGAGAAATAACCTTCCAGCAGAGTTAACCATTTTTCTAGGGCTTCTGCATCCATCTGTCCTTCAAAAATAGGAATATCAAAATTAACTTGTACCTTGAAAGGCGAGGTGCCTCCAAAGTGGTCGCTTGATGAATATGTGCCTGATGCTATCGGCAGGCATTGAAGGATGTGGGAAAAATTCTCCATCATTTCGTCTCTCTGTCGCGTGAAAGCTTGCTCAAGCAATAGATTGATAGGATCGTCTTCTCCGTCGTTTTTCTTTTCTTCTACCATTGAGGGTTTCTTGGGTGTGCGAGAGTGATTATCTTCAAGAGAGACAAGATCGAGACCCAACTTTCTATACTCGGACCTTGTCGGGGACATGCACTGAAAAAATGACCAAGAACAGCCTGCTCTGATACCACCGATCCAGATTATTTTCGGCACGAAATGAGATTGGAGATATAATAAAGAAATGCACAGAGATATCGCAGATATTCAATAATATAACAGAAATGTATCGGAGATGCAATGATAAACACATATATACAGTAATACATGATTTCTATTAATGAAAGAAATGTACAAAGACTGTAAAAATACAGAGTGAAAGACTCGCTAGAATGGTGGCAGCTTATCTCTGAGAAGAGATGTGACGGCGACTCGCATTCGCAAGAACATGATTACAATGAGGCTCTGAAGGCCCTTTTACAATAAATGGGAATGCCAAAAGTCCTAAACATCCAAAAACCTAACCCTAGGAGATGAAGCACCAAAAGTCATGTGGGCCCCGTTTGGGTAAGTGAGTACATCAACTTCCTGGGGTCGTAACTTTTGCATACGATCTCCGTTTTAGGCGTGTGATAGCTCGTTGGAAAGGTATCATCGAGGAGATTCATTTTGAGGGATAAATTATGCCTTTGGATATCGTTAATAACCTTTATCTCGAAAAACCTTCATTTGGGCCCTCAAAATGGCCCCGGAAGTTAAAACCTGCTAAAAATAGTAAATTGCCAAAATTGCCAAAAAGCCATTTTGAGCCATTTGGAAAAGGTGGGTGGCCACCGATATCCACCTAGATCAATTTAACCATTGAAAAAAAATACCTAAACAATAATCATTTCACATAACACATGATCTACAATGGTTCACCCCCTTCTGGGATACGTCCAAAAAGATTTGGATGCTTATTATCTTTTATTATAGTTCTGCAAAAGATGGCACTGCACGCACTACATTCCTCTCTCGGTTGGATTAGGATCTTTTATGAGGTAGACTAGATCACACCAGGCTCCCTAGCCTATGATCTAACCCTCAAGATCCATTGTTGGCACAAGGGTAGACCCAAGGTTCAACGCTACAACAACACACCAAAAAAACCCTAACTATCGCCCTTTTGGAAACACCTACGAAGAAAATGAAGTCTCACCCGAGGCAGAGGCAGGGGTGTTCTGCAACCTTAGCTGGGACACATATATGTGATTATAATACTTAAAAGAGCACTTAGCATTAACAGTTCATCAATATTCAACCAATAACTATTACACAAATAGAATAGAGCATCGCATCATTCACTCATATATGATGTATTTAAACACTTTATCATAAACCAACGGTTATATCTAGTATATCAAGCACCAAGAACCTTCATATAGGTTAGATATAACATTCTTACACATTATTATCACAAAGCATAAGTAGATTTAACTATCTCTATCAAAGCACTTAGAAAGATAAGTTATAAACACATCAAGAAAGAACAAAGTGGAAGAACATAGTGTTTACGTGGTTCACCTCCACCCTGGGGATACACCCACCAATTCTTCTTCTTTATTGTCTTCAATCAATCTTTTACAAGCACAGAGCCTCAAAACCCTACCTCGCCTAGGATAGGAGATCTGTGCACCTCGCTAGATCCTCCTTCCTTGCCTTACAGCACAAAGCTCTCCACAGTCTTTGATAATGACTTGCAGTTGCCTCTGCAGGTCTCACACAGTATGCACAGAGCCTTACACTTATTTATCACATAGATCCCAGAACTTAGACAACTTACACAACACTTGCGCACTATTCCACTTCTTCTTAAATTGCCTAGCCTTCTATTTATACATACAAAATACGCCTAAACATGGGTAAACCCATGGGCCGATATCCCATTCCCGTTACATAATCCCAAAATCTCAAAAAGGACCCAAAAAAGGGGCCGAGATCTGTGATCTCCACTTCATTTTGCGCTCTTCCTTCAACAGGTTGTCGAAGTCCCAAAATAGGTCAAACTTGACCAGATCCCTCAAAACTTGGTCAAGGGCCAACATCCATCCTAATTGCATCTCTACAGCTCCACAACTTATCAAAATTAGGTCATGCATACAATACTCTCCAATGACAGTTCTCTAACATGTGCTCACAACCAACTCAACCTACTTGAACCCAATCCCCTAACCTATAAATCCTAGGTCTTTATTTATACTACATTACCAGCTTGACAGTTGTTACACTTTCTTACCAAAACCCTATTCCTAGCCTGGTTAGGTCTTCCTTCATGTGAGCCTTGAATGTGGCTTTAACTTTCACATGTTTCTTTTCCTACCACTTTTGCATTTCCAAAATTAGGTATTTCCCCTCAAAAACTAGGTTTCTCCTCAAAATAGGATTGTGCCCAACAGGCCCCCAACACTGACATTGGGAATCATCCCAAGTCACTTCTTATTTCTGGAATCTATCACGGCTTTTTCCAGTGCAACATAGATCTCAGATATTCTCTGGCACTACTCTTGAGCCTAAATACTCTTTTCGGTCATGTCTTCCACCAGTTGTGCAGTGACTGGGGGTTTTAGTAGTTATCCTCCTTCCAAGCCTATTTATTCTACATTCATATTTGATGTGTCGATATCCATGACCAACTGCTCTACCGTTTCCTGCAGGGGATCCAATTGAGCTTGTTGCACAATCTTCTACACCTGTACCAATTTCTCCTCTTCATGTAGTGTCTTTTTTTCAGCGGTGGTCATGATTCTCTCGGGAAATGAAAGAGTCTTCTGTCACTATGTCATCTCTGTCAATGGTACATGCACTCTGTCTTCCTTCCTTTGCAGCTCCTGTAAACTCGCATCTTCTAACAACTATGTCCAAAATTAGGCATTTTTTTCCAATAGTTTTGTGATGTGTTGTGTTGCGCGTGTGATGTTTTCTACAGATGTTGTCACATCTTGTTCGCATTGTGAAATGACCTTAGAAGGAGTGGTAGGTACTTTTCACTCCTCCAGTTCCTTGATTTGGTCCTTGTACTTCTCTAAGGTCTCCCCAATATTTCTCATATTTTCTTGGGAAGATGTTTCCTCCAACTCCGCACTAGCCGAGATGGTGTGAAATACAACACTAATGAATTTCTCCATCCCCTAGACCTTTGGTTGCGCTACCCATATTTATTTCCCCTCTTTGTTGATTTCCTCATGCAATGCATTTTTTTCTTCCTACACTATTTGTAAGTTTGTTAAGTCAATCCTAACCCTGGAATGAATTTCCTGTGCGAAACTAATCTATAGTTTGTAAAGCGCCTTTGTTGAGATCTTGGGAAATTCCAATTCCAATGTTTGCATTTCCTTGAGGGGAATTTGTGCTACCTCCACATATATATACATAATCTCTGGTGTTATTATGAAGTTTGTGCCCCCTTGCACTGTAAGTTGGACTCTTTCTCTAGTAGGCCTTCCTTCCATGGTTTGGGTTGCTTGATCTTTCTGTTGCTACTATGCCCTGATCCTTAACAACTCCAATGTAGTTTTTACCTCCTAAACTTGCTCAAAAATTGAAGCTCGTTGCTTCTCTCGATTCTCCCACACCTATAATAGTATATCCTCAATTGTTGTGGCTACTAACTCCACATCATATGTGGTTAGTGATGTATAAGAAGGTGGTTTGTGGGCCTTTGTTTTCTTTTTGGAGCCCTTGTTTTTTCCCTTGCCCTTTTTACTTGGACCTCATATGGCTCACATGTTGTTGGTATCTTAGTATCTTTGTCGATTTCCTGACCCATTTCTTATTCTATAGGAATCTCGTGTGTCCTTGTCCCTACTTCTTCAATGCACACTTCTTATGTCGTGTTTTTTGGTTCCTTCTCTGTGCACAGTGGATCCTATGTGGAACCACCCTGTGGTCTTGTTTTCATCCTTGGTTTTTTATTATGTGGGTTGCTTCCCCCCACTTGGCCTTGCGTGACCTTCTTCTTCTTGTTCACCCCATTTGTGCATGTTCGTTGCGTAGGGACTGTTCTACCCAACGTCTGAGTTTTTGTTCTTGGTACTACTTTTGGGATCACAAGCACTTTCCATTCCTCAAGCCACTCTTAGACCTCCATCTATATGTCCTACGTCATCACGCAGTAACTCAATTTTAGCCACTCCTTGGTTGTGTCCCTCTTTTCCTGCAACCATAGGCTATGGCATGTTTCCCTGAAATTGGAAATTTTTCCAAACTCTTGGACAATCTCTGGTGAAATTTGCAATGTATTCACTATCAATTCCTATATTTCTATTAGGTAGAGTGAAAATGTATATTTTTTTTCCTTCTTCCTCTTTGGGTCTATTCTATTGCTTAGTGAAATGTAGCGTGTTGCACCACAATATCTCATTCTCGTAAATTATTTTCTATAGGTCGGATCCTTCCATCCTATGAAGGAAATGAGGATGCGTAACCAAGAGTAGTGAAATTTAGAGCCTCGGTCCTGTGTATCATTGAAAACCTCCAAAAATGAATTTAATAAGTATGGGTCCCATATCATTGAACTCCCCTTTTCGCACTATGTAGCAGCCGCTACTAATATGTCTAACTCTTCTTATTTGCAGCACTTGTGCATTAGCTTGCATCCTAAGAGTCGAGTTGTGAATCTTGTCATAGGATCATTGATTTCATTGATACTTATTCCTATGTTGCCTCTCTCTATTCCATAATTTTCCTTTATTTCTTCATACATGGCCTTGGCCTTCATTTTGTCCTCCAACTATTGTTCTGGCTTCTCCCCATCTGCGGGTAGCCTGGTAATTACTGCGATCAGATCTATATTGATAGGCACAGGACTATCCATCCACATAATCCCTCCATGTACTCGTGCTAGGATTTTCTTTACACAACCATTGATATGTTTAGCATGCCCAAAATGTGGTATACCAAGAAAGTTCATTATCCATGTGTTGTACAGCTCGAGGATCCACTACGCAGGATCCAACAGTAGTGTGTCTGATTATCCCTCTCCCTGACACTCCATGTAGTTTTGTTGTGATAATTCTAGGAACTTATTGGTTTTTTCTGTGTCATGGTAAGAATACTTCATCATATTCACCCCTCCGACCATATCATCATCTATTTTCACCCCTTCTAGAATTTTGGGCATGACGACTATGAATTATGCCTAAGGTTGTGATACTCCTTGTGCGCTACTCTCAGTGGTAGATTTATTCCTTCCCTATGGGGATGAGGCCCCCACCTCTGGTACACCCTCATATATTGTTCCCTGCTCTTCATCTAGTTCTCAGCACTATGGCATTGAACCCATGGAATTTTCTTCCTGTTGTGGCCCTTTCCCTCTCAGTGTGTTGGATTTTTTCATTTCTATGTCGTCCTCTAGTTTCCAAACCTCCTACTCTAGGTTATGTTCCTACTCTATGTGTGTGTTATTTGGCTCATGTTTTATCATTTGAATCTCATCCACACCCACGACTTTGGGCATCTCCTGTGTTCTTGGTTTTGTCACTCGAGCACTACTTCTCATGTTCCTCCTGGTTCTATTCAACACTCCAACTCTTGGAGGGAACATGCTGATGAAATATGGACTGTAGACTTCTAAAAATCCACCTTCTATCACAAATGTGAACTCTCTTTCTCTTCAACTTGGCTCTACATTCTTATCCTTAGAAAAAAACACAATGACTTCATTTCCCCCCCTTTTCAGACTTTATAATGGGACGACAAAGTGACAATTGTTTCGCACTCACAATTGTCACTTTCACTTTTTGTTGTGCTTCCTGTGTACTATTCCTTTCTACTCATTAAATTCTCTTAGACATGCAATTTTCTCAATCACTGGATTTTAGTTTACTTATCTACTTTGAGATTTCTACCTTTCTCTTGGGCTGACCCAAGTTCATATCTACTATGGTTTCCAAAAAATCCCTCTAAAACTATCGACCCTTTTGGTAACCCAGAAAGAAACACAACACATAGAATGCACTATGCAGTCTCACATGAGATAGTTCTATGGGTGACTGCAACGCTCAAGTGCTTGCAGTCTGGGAAAGAGTGGGTATCTAGGATTGTAATTTGTGGTCTTCATTCATCTACTATATCATCCATCTATATTAAATATTTTTGTGTTCTTTATTCATGCATGTAAATAAACATATCTCTTCATCAAGACATTCATCTAAGATTTAACCATTGAAAACAAAGACATAAACAATAAGCATTTCACATAACACATGATCTATAGTGGTTCAACCCCTCCTAGGATACTACCACAAAGATTTGGCTACTTAGGCTCTTTTATTATAGTTCTACAAAATATCATTTTTCACGCACTACATTCCTCTCTCAGTTGGATTGGGATCTTTTATGAGGCAGACTAGATCACACCAGCCTCCCCAGCCTGTGATATAACCCTCAAGATATGTCCTACTTGCCTCTCTACATATCAATATCTTATCAAAATCAAGTCATGCATAAAATAATCTCCAGTTAAAGTTCTCTAACATGTTCTTACAACCATCTCAACCTACTCGAACCTAACCCCCCGACCTAGACCTCCTAGTTCTTTATTTATACTACATTACCAACTTGACAGTGGTTACACTTTCTTAACAAAACCCTAACCCTAGCCTGGTTAGGTTCTCCTGCATGTGTTCCTTGCATGTGGCTTTACCTTGTACATGTTTCTTTTCCTGCCACTTGGGTATTTCCAAAATTAGGTATTTCCCTGCCAAAAATGGATTTCTCCTCAAAATAGACTTGTGCCAAAAAATCATTTTTCGGAGGTAGTCCATGCACCTCCTATGGAAACACATAATTAAACTCCTATAGCATAGGGTGATATTCACCCTTCAAATTCTTACTTTCTGCTGAGCTAAGTACTTGTATTGCATACAAGGGGCACCCTTTTCTATTTACCTTCTTTCGCTACAACATTCATATTTTCTTTATTGAAATTGGATTTTGAATTCCCTGCAAAATTCTTATATTTCCCTCCTCGGCTTCACATTTACAAAACCTTCTCATAAAAATTTAACTTTGAATTGTGGGAATCTATCCAATTCATTCCCAAAACCAAATCGTATGAGCCTAGGGGTAGGATATTCAAGGTTGCATGAGTCTACAGTCTAGTCATTTCAATTGGACATGCTTTAATCACCTCAATGACTTTGCTCTTTGATCTAGTGGCTAACTGGACTAACCATGCTTTCACAGTTTTCTTTCTCTATAATGAACATGCCTCAACAACTCGAGGTGAAACATAACTGATGTTAGATCCTGAGTCAATTAAAATGGAAACGGTTTTCCTAGCAACAATACCTTTTAATTCCACCACAGAGGCTAGGTGTTCTTCTTGTTGATTCTCCACAACTGTATATATTCTCGACACAATTCTAGATACATATTTGACTGTAGCTAATTCATATGCATTATACACTTTCTTGTTGTCATGTTTCCTATGAGGAAAATCCTTCAACAAATGTGGTTCTTCACATATTTATCATTGCAATGGTCCTTTCTTGAGTTGATTTTCTCTTTCTCTTACTTCCTCTATCATTCTATTTCCACTTTGAGATGGAAAGTTATACTTATGCACACTTCTTCTTGGTTGACCCAAATGTGCACCTTTCCTGGAATTCCTTTGTTTAAAGGAATCCAATCCCTTCTTCTAGAACACACTCTTGTCCTTCGTCTTCCAGTATTTTAAAGGCTTTGATTTATGCTTAGATTGATCGTCGCAACACTTAGCCTTACTTATAGTCTCCTCTAAGGTATTTGGATTATTGAACTCGATTCAGTATTGGTAGGACTGTGGAAACCCATTGAGAAATAATTGCACTCTCACTTTCTCATATTTTAGGTAAGGAAGATACCTCAACAACTCCATAAATCTTTTGGCATATGAATCCATGGTAAGTTGACCCAGCTTATGCTCATGGAATTCTTTGATTTGGTCATGATAATATTTCTCTAATAGGTAATCCTTTCAAAATTATTTCTCAAAATCCTTCCATGTAATCTTGCTTTCCTTTAGTCCCTTGATTTCCTTGAGTTCTTCTCACCATATGGAATCTCCTCCATTCAGGTTAAAAATGGCAATCCTTGCCTTTGTATTTTCAAAGTAATTATGCACCTGAAATTAATTTTTTTTTAAATAACCATGCCTCAGCTTCTTCTCCTTTCTCGATCTCTCCATCAAAGGTAGGAGACTTAGCCTTCTTGAATTCCTTAGTCAGATAACTCTAAGAATTATTCCTCTTTCTCTTCTTCGAGACACTTGACTCTGTGCCACTACTAGATTTATCTATTAAAGTAGTCTTCTTTCCAAATAACTCCATGGATACACTTCCACCAAATATTCCCCTCTTGGCATCTCGATGTCTCTTTCTGGAAGAACTCTTTCCCAAATCATTGTGATCCAATCTGTGATTCTGAGAATATGAAGGGTTTTTCAACCTCTTTGACTGTTTTAACTCTACATTACTTGGGCCTTGCTGTAGATGTTTTTGAATCTTTGAAAATCTCTACAGTAACATTATGTTCAATTCGTCTTGCTTGACTTTATTATGTACCTTCAAACTTATAACAGTGGCCATTAATCTAGAGTATTTTTTCTATCCCTCCATCTATCATATTCCTCATCTCTAAGATGCAAGGTATCATCCATACTATATTGTACCATTGACCTCTGGTGTTCTTCAGTATGTCCTACATGCTCATATAACAACTATAATTATTAATAAATTACCAATTTAAAACCTACATGTTAAACAACATTGAAACGTTTCTAAAATGGTTTCAAATGGTCTTGGTGACCCATTCAATCCTAGAGTTTGAAGTCTTCTTTGATACCACTCTGTGACACACTCGACCCCCTAATACAAGCTTAGGATGTTCGAATGTTGGGTTTTGTTTCTTTCTTCTCTCATGGCATGGTATCAAATTCATCAGTCGTTTGAGCAAGGACTTCTCTTATCACATTTTGATATATAATGTCTCTTATTAATTCTAAAAGAAACCTCTCCAGGAACCTATGCAACCTCAATCAGATGATCATGATTGTCTCTCACCCTCAGACCAACGATCTAGACCTATTCATACCTATTCCATCAGAGTGCCCAACCATCTAGGTTAATTTCCTTCCTGATGGCACCATCCCAATAGATTAACCATAAATATCTATTGGTTCTCAGATTAGGGGTTTAACGGTCACAATTATGTTGGATTTTTATACCCACTCGACAATTACTCCCTAAGTAAAGTTTCATTCCTCACACCAAAGAGTGGGACCCAAAAATCACACGCTTGATACTCTCTCTCACCCACGTACCGCTCAACAATCCTCATTTTTCCTCTGAATCCCTCCTTTCAGTGAATTTATTTTATAGTTTCTCGGATTACTCTTAACAACTCACTCTGACCATTCTCACTTTTATGGATCATTCAATCTCGATATATCTAATCCAACGGTCTCTTTGGTCTTTAGGGATGAAACATTATCCCTTCATGGCTTTGAATTCCTCCTCCTCAGAGTGGTTCTCACCACATCTAATGGCTATTATCTCATGTACACGGTCCAAGAGATATATGGTTCTCAAATTTTGCATTGTCGTACTCTATTACAACCTGTTTTCCCAAACTTTAGACTAACCCTCTTCGGGTAGTCTTCTTCTAGATCCAACAGTCCCAATTTTTCCTTTCCTCTCTCTGATAGATCAATGGTTCTTGTTGACTTAGAGCTTTCCCATCAGGGTCCTAACACAACCATTCCCATAGTCACTTTGATGGTGACACCATACAATCAACGCTCTGGATCTACTCAATATATAGAATCGATGGTTGTGAGTCATTCTGATTGAAAGTGAGATCATTTTATTAAACAATGGTCTAAATTTGTGACTTAACCAATTTTAAGGGTTTCTATCGAGTCTTCAAGAGTCATATAACCACTCCAAGACCATAAATTTCCTTTCAACTCAATCAAATAATATATTTCATTTCTTGCAAGATTTCCACCTAAGGTTTTGTATTTTCCCTCATAACTCAAGGCCTTCTATCTCTCGCAAGGATCTCCTCGAAAATTATAGGGTACTAGCATTACTATACATTGAATATTTTGTCCATATATTGCAAACTTTCCTCTCAAGGATACATGATTCTTAGGGACATGGATTGTCCATGTTTCAGTCACTCAGGGGTTCAGTTCATTTATTTCACTAATTCACATTTCTCATTTAATTCATACATATACATATACGTATACATATATAACATTCATACATAATTTAAAAAGTCAAGTTAAAACACTTATCTGATTAGGAAATGACCAACACCAGCTGACTGAGAGAGGATTCCTTTCCTACCAACCTTAGGCCATATTGTAGAGTTCCTTCCTATATTATTCCACCCTCTTTCCAAGACATTATACCATAAGGGGAATGACTTATATGGTTTCCAAAATCAAGATGATCCGAGAAGGTTACTTCCATTCCTCCTCTGAAAACAACAGAAGTTTCCCCCTTCCCATTGGGGTGAGGAACCCTAAATTTTTGTCAAGTGGTTTCTCAATTGGATATCCTCTACATAAGGGATTCCCTTCTCTTCTAAATAGTCCCTCAATGACCTCCCCTTACCAGTGTCAGTTTATCTCTAGTAAGAACCAAGTTCTAGTCCTTTTTTCTCCAATTTGGATTCAGGTCTTCTCTATTTTAGGGTGATCAATATTAACTAGGACAAGCTTCCTATTTTCTTCAAGGAAACTCTCTATAATATTCCTCAAACCATGCTCTTGAACCTATCTATTCACTTTATTGTAATTATGATAGTCTATTTCTCACTCATTCCTTTCCAAGTTGGTTCTCCTCGATCTCCTTCGGACTTTTTTTTTTAGATACCACTCTCAAAGTCGAATTATTCTCTCTCTTGCATCTTCTCTATCTCTTTTCATAGTCCTTATTGATGCTCTCCTACTTTGTTTCTCCTATATCCTTTTCTTTTGTTAGTTCATTGGTGTTCTCCACCTTTGGTTTGCTCCTCTACCAATCCCTAGGATTCATGTGGCTTATGTCAGAAGCGACCTACAGTCAGGAATCTGAATTCTAAAGGGGAAATCCAATGGGTGTACTTCTTTGAGTTCATTCAATTAGCCCTACCCTCCTCCAAGAGACCAATTCATCAACAACTATCAATTTTCCCAACTGCCTCTGTGACTTCCATAATTGTTCACATGAATCCATACAAATCGGGTACGCTAGAAGGTGTAAGCTTATGATTATCAAGCATAAATTTAATTGTTAAACAAGCTTCCTATTTTCTTCATAAAAAAAACTCAAATCCACCTCACCATACCACTTCATCAATCCTTGCTTCATCAATTCCCAATTGTGTATCATGTTAAGTACTTTCAAGGCTATTCCCTCTCAATCAGTAGTTTGGTTTCTTTTATTAATCAAAACATGATTGTGTGATTCATAGTTACATCATATGAAGTATTATGCATAATTACAGTATTGGGGGAAAACAGGTTGTTACAACACATAATATTGTAAGGGAAATTACAAATGATCTTTTGGATCTAAAACTTAAATCTTGCAATAGATCTACAATAATATAGAGAGAAAAAATTGACTTTTATTTCCTTAAATATTTTTGACAATAGATGCACAAAACAACTGCCTATCAATGTGATAGATTTTTCTAATGTCTTCTTCACTTGGAATCTCCTCTACACCAACCACATCAAAGTGTTATGATACCAAAACGATGGTAGAAGTGTCCTCATACACGCAATTTTTATTTATTAAGGAAAAGAAATTACATAAATAATGCAAGAGCTTATAATCTAAACATCACTCTCGCATGAGAAAATCAGAGATTGAATAATTTCATAATACTAATTCCTAAACTAATTTGTATACGTACATCTCATCACATAATCACATGAGTATGAAAAGTATCCATGTACAATAAATGAATATTCTAACAACTTCCTAATTATTGATTTCTAATAAATGAATTTTCTAGACGTATTATCTACTCTAACAATATTCACTCTAGAAAATACTAAGTACAATAAAATATAATATTAAACTAAGTAAGTTTAGGATCATAATATCTAACATAACCTCAATCGCATTCCTTGTCTCTCTCTCCATGGCTCCCATCATCAAGCCACTCTCACTATAGATTTTAGGTTTGTCTTGCTTTGATACCAAATGAAAGGAAATAAAAAAATGCGAGAAAAATAAAATAAATAACCAAGAACATAGAAACACCAATATTTTATCAAGGAAACCACAAACCGGGAAAAACCAACTAATAAATCTATTTGTTCCTTTACCAAACCCAGTGAAGCTGTCCAATCTCCTAGCCTTGACCAAGTGAGCCTTCACCACTCATGTTCTGAAACATTAAAATGGAGTATCACCGTCCTTTTAAAGGATTCATTACTATTGGGCCCAAGATATGATCACTTTTATGACGGTTATTATACACTTTTGCCACATGTACATATGTGTTTTCAATAGTTTGAAGGATCTTTTTGAAGAATTTCATATTAAAATGGTATGATCTACACCAAGTATGTATAATTAATGTTTAGTGATTGTATTGGGTATAATTCATCATGTTTTATGATTACCAAGAGCTAATTCACTTTTTTTTATGTTACAGGGTGAAAACACACCATGTTTCTCATTTTGGCACTCAGTTTGGCACTCCTTCCAGTGCTCGATCTGGTACCCGGTCCGGCACTCCATCCAACACCTCATCCTGAACAAAAATGGTGGGCGATTTGGTGGTTATGGTATTGGCAGCCAGTGGTGGGAGAATCAGAAACATGGGTTTTTTTCATGCTTATCCCCTCCAACTACTGAACTCTTGACAACTCAGTTTAGGTTGTTGTGCAGGGCGATTATTGGTCACTTTATTTTGGCAATTAGGGCACCATTAATGCCATTTGTTGTTTTTAGAAGTGGTTCAACCCTCCTATGGTTGACCACTTGGTCTGTAAATCTTATAAATACCACCGTGGTGTTCATACAATAGCTAAGGAGCAGTAGACAAAGTAGAGGATAGAGATAAAAACGTTTTCCTCTATTTTTGCATTTTTCAATTGCCATAATGGTCTAAAACTCTCTTTCTGGGTTTTAATGGTGAATTCCTTTTGCTGAGATTGTGGTGTGATTTTAGGGAGTGACGATGACTTGTTGGGGGACCCACCAGTAGTCTAGTAATTCTTCTTTAGTTTATTTATGCATTTTTATAGTTTAGTTGTCTCTCTTTATTTTATGTACATGCATTTTACTACGTTAATTAGTTTCTTGTTATAATTTAATTGTTTTGACTCTCTTTTGCAGGTTAGTATGATGAATTTTGTTAGCATGCATTAATCTTGTAGTTAGGAACGGATCTGCAGACCCCTAGACTAACCCCATGTGTAATTAGATATTAGATTATGCTTTCTTTTATGATTTTATAATCAAGTTTAAAACATAATTTTAATTAAAATAGAACAGAGTTTTAATTTGGGTTTTCTTAGACAAGGATTTGATGGATGGATAGAATTAATTCCAAATTTTAATTATAGCTTGCTTACTTAAGTTTTATATAGATATCATTTAATTAGTTGTTGGTTAGTGTAGATTGTTAATTTGCTTTTTAATATCATAGTTTAATTTATGTTTTTAATTATTTCCTTATTGCAGTTTGAATGGTTAGAGTAGACATAGCATAGTTTTATTTTATGCAATTTCCTTTCCTAGAATTAAATTGCAATTATATTTCTTAGTTAATGGTTGAATCTAGTTTTGCTCACATAGTATAGAAGTATAATAGTGATCTCGTTATGTTGTTGATGGTTTATATATGAATATGCAGGGTATTTAACATTGTTTTGTCATGGCTAAACTCTCATTGGATTGTTTAATCCATACCTTTCACTTTGCCATTGAGATTAGTGTTAAGCTTATACCACTGGAATTGTCCTTTGTTGTCAAGTGCCATCAAGATATCATCTAACACCGAAGACATTCACACAACCACCAGCATTATATTTGAATTGTCATAGGTTAAAAGATAGTTTTCCTGTTTTCGTAGATTAAGGATAGTTTCTTGCTTTCGTAGATTAGAAGAGATAGTTTTTCTTCTTTCATAGATATAGTTTCTTGCTTTCATAGATTAGAATAAAGTTTTATTTGTATTGTAGGATAGATAGACTTTGCTTTGATAGATTAGATAGTAGTTTTTTTATCATAGATTAAGCATTAGTTGGTATTTCTTCTTGCTTTCGATAAAATAGATTTCCTTTCATGCATTAGAAATAGTTTTTCATTGAGCATTTAGTCCAGTTGCCTCTTAGATTTCCTTTCATGCATTGGAAATAGTTTTGCATTGAGCATTTAGTCCACTTGCCTCTTAGGCTAGATAGTTGTTCAATGAGAATTTTTGCTTTGATTACTTGTAGTAGTTAGTTGCCTTTGCTTACTTGTCTATTTTCTTTAGTAGGTTAGATAGTCGTCTATTTATTTAGTAGGTTAGTTAGTTGTCTTTGCTTATTTGTCTATTTATTTAGTAGGTTAGATAGTTGTCTTTCCTTGCTTGTCTATTTGCTTTAATAGGTTAGATAGGTGTCTTTGCTTTCTTGTTTATTTATTTGCTTTCATAGGGTAGTTACTCATTGAATGTAGGTTGGCAAGTTAAAATATTTTTCTTTTGTCATTTGCTTATTGATATGCTTAGATAGTTGCTTATTCCTTATTGTTGAACTAGTTTTCTTTACATAGGGTTTTACTTGTTTTCTAAGGAACTATCCATCGATCCTTGGCCCAAAAGTACTTAGGTTACCTAGTTTCAATTTTCTTAGTATGGTTTGCTCGTTAGATAGCTTTGCTTAAGTAGATTATCCTTATATAGCTACCTTCATTAGTTAGACTATACTCCTACCAACCCTTCTACCTTTGGCATATATTTTTCTACAACTCAAAGTTTACTTACCCCAGGTTGACAATTTAATTGAGGGTTTTTAGTGTGTTTTTAGTGCATATATAACACCCATCATTTTTGGCACTGTTGTCGGGGAGTTGTCTCAAGGTAAGAAGTAGTTAGGAAATAGATCATCCTAATACATTAGCATTATATTGGTGGCGTGGGAGCTTTAAGACAATAGGTAAGAAACTACGCATCTGCTATAGAAGGTTCCCCCAAACCCAACGGTAGTTTTTCTTTTTGTTTTTGTTTACTTTCATGAAATAGACCTAGAAACTAGATGGTATCGTTTCTCTTTTGTTTTTACTTTCTTTCGTGAATAGGCCTAGAGACCCACAAGGTAGATACATTAAATCAAAATTAGACCTTTCAACTAAGGTTCCTTTTGATCTCTTTGGGGGAAGGAATGTTCAACTCCTAAACTCCGCAGAATGATACCGAAAAATAGGAGTTAGCTCAACCCAAAGAGCTAAAGCAGTCTCTAAAGAGACTAAAACAGGGAGCACTATAGAATAATAAAATGAAGCATCAATAATAGTGGGACATGAGGCAAGACCACTCGAGCCTTCCACAGAACCAAACAATACAACCTTTTTTTTCTTGCCACCATCAGGAGATCCTAACTTTGTGGACATCATCTTTGTGTGAACCAAGTTTTATCAAATGACAAGATGAATTCAGAAGAAACCATTAGCCTGAGGGAACTTTCTCAAATCCTAGCAGCAGTCGGGATTTTTTCTTTTCAGGAAGAATGCATCTTCACAATAGCGAAGAACTTGTCTACCTCTGCGAAAATATTAGAAGAGTCAAGGTCCTATGAGCTAAAAAATGATTTTCCTTGCCAAAATGCGAAGGAAGCTGAAACATTATGGACTACATCCAGTGGAGAGCAATCATTAAGACCTAAGATTGAGGAGTTCTCAACATCCACCTCAGCATATCCTTTATATACTTCATAAATCAATCATCAAGAAGAAGAGGATGTTCATAGCATGATGAAGGAGAGCATAGAAATTACTATTGATGAACATCAAGATTACATTGAAATTTGGTTTCAAGAGGTCATCATGCCACAATATTATTCTCTTCTTCAACACCTTTTGATGCCCATACAAGTAGGTTGGTTGGTTCTTCATATCCAAGTAATCATTGCGGTAACTTTTTCATAAACGGATATGAGTATGTTTCTTATCTTGCTCCGCACATGGTTACATTGGAAGAGTTCTTACACTTGAATAAAGATTTTCCCTTTCGTTTTAGGTAGGGTAGGATAGTAAATGAAAGTTTCATGTTGTTAGTTTAGCTTAGAGTCTAATGCAGCCTCATTTTACATTTTCTTTTAATAAAAGAACTATGAGATACATGTTCCTATGACTTGATCTCATTGATCTCATTGATCTCATTAGTTTATTATATTTTAGACTGTGGTTTTTGCAAACAATTTTAGAGATATCTATAGGTATTTATTTCACTAGGAGTAGACAGTTTCAAGGAGATAGAAAAGAAGAATTTTTCTTCAAAACATTGCTATACTTGAACCTTTTTGTATTCTAAGCATCAAATGAATAATGACTTGTTGTAGTTAGCCATGTTTTCGCAAAGATTTTCATCTTCTTGTTCTTAAGTCATTTTAAAAAGAAGTTGTTATTGAAAATCTTTACCACTATATAAGGAAGTGATACCATAACCATCAAGCTTAGAGGTCTTTCATACAGTTTTCCAAAGAAACCTAAGTAAGTGAGTAAAGTATCTTTATTAAAGAGTAACAAGGAGTTTTGATCAGCGGTTAGCCATGGAAACATCACGATAACTTACAAAAGAAGAAAGCAAGTTGAGCCTAGAGATACCTTTCTGTTCTTTCTCAATGGTACCATCCACTACACACTAAATAGCTTGATTATATCATATCTTTAGATAGGCCACGTCCACTTAAGTACCCCTTACATTAGGTAAATCACTAAGGAATATAACAAAAAGTCATCCTCTAACATAAATACCATCCCAATTGAAAAAAAAAAAAAAAAAATTGTTTTCAGAGTTGTTCTGCCATTCTCTTGCATAAAGAAATCTTATACTAAAATCTGAAAAGATGGAGAGCCAGTCTCTAACGGTGTAAGAGGATAAACCAATGGGATACTGAATAGGTATACTATAAGTGGGTACCGGCCTGTGGTATGACTAGGTAAACCTAATAGAGTACTGAACATTCTTGCTGGAAGCGGGGAATTTTACCTAGTGAGGATGGTAATCTGACAAAAATAAACTTAAATCTGTCCTGATGTACGTCATTACTTGTAGACAAAGATGAAATGAATTATGTATGGTTAAGATAAGGTTAATGAACTCCATAAACTTTCCATTGAGAACTAACTCTGAGAATATCTTGAAACTCTCTTGCCTACCTCTTCTTATCTATATATAGGATCTCTTATCCTATAGGTGGGGCCATCTTCTAACCGTCTCATCATACCAATCTATGAAATTTATCTTTACACTTTACAAACTGTAAATCTTCGGCTATTGGGAGAAATGAATGGTTTTTTATACTATTGATTGTGAGGTGTCAAAATACTTAGGTGTGGTGGAGGGGTTCATGAGTTGACAAATGATCATTTCCTAGAGAAATAAATCTTTGTAAAATTTTTGTATTGTTTTCATAATACAGGTTATTACATCAGCAGTCATTTTATATTGAAGTGATAAACTCTTGTGTGCTATAAATTGTTCCATATGTCCTTAACAGACCACTCTGTTGGTTTATTTTTGTTACAGGTTGTTCATTGTATGTTTGAAATTACATGTTCTATATAAGTGGATTGAGTGAGCATGGTGGAAAAATCACCAACAATGGAACACTCTTATCTTGCCTCAACTCATATTCACTATGTTTGTGGCCTCTAAGGAATCAATTTCCTTAGCCACAAATCTCCCAAGAGTTGGAGACCGTTGATTTAAACACCACCAATTTCCAAGAGAAAGCTATAACAGGGTTTTCAAAACCGAATTTCAGAACATCTCTGGAGCTAAGGGATACTCCAAGGAGTGGATAAAAGAGGAGCTAATCAACCCTCTCATAGCCATCATCACATTGATTACATGTGAAGGTAGATATTATATATTTAAAGCCCATCAATTTCGATTATTAGCTCACTTTCAGTCCAATAAGACATTGTAACTTTCCCTTTTACTTCTTGAAGAGTCTAGAGAAGATGTCTTCCCAAGTGAGGAAGGCCTTCACCAATCCCCAAGAAGCCTATCTCTAACCCCCCTATAAAAACAATAAAGAACAAGAATCCTATTTCTAATTCATGGCATGAGTACATGCCATATATTCGTTCTGGGGGGAGTTTCCTGAGCTAAAAATGCTAAGAATTTCCCATTTGTATAGTAAACCCATGAGAAGAGGAAGTAGGATTTCTGTCAAAATTCTGTCATACTGTCTTTTTACAAAGTCTTGGGATATTATATTAGCAGTTGTTTGTATTGGTATGCTAACTTATATATTATTGAAATCATTGTGTGTGTTATAATCTCCTGTGTGTTTTTATGTTTATTCTATAGAAGACTGCTTATACTTAACTACTCTTTGTGACAAATACAGAGCGATAACAACTGCTAAATACTTATTGCCATCTGTATTACAAGCTTATGAAAAAAGGAACAGTTGTTTGAATTGTTACAGATTGATGAAAGGAAATAAAAATTCTCCTTTTCACCATGCCTACTAGTACAAACCAAGACTTCTGTTAGTATTTGTCATTTATATCAGTCACTAGTGATCAAATTTACTGTTTCATGTGATTGATAGGGTTATTAGGTCAAATTGTTATATTTTCAAAATAAAATTCTCAAATACAATTTGAGATATCTTGGTAGTCAAATTATCATTGGTGTGTCTAGGTCTCATTACTACTCCCTCCACGCATCCAAGGTCATAAATTTTCATCATGGTCATGACATCATTCCTTGTCATCAATTTTCAAATGATTGTCTTGGTCAAAGTTCTACTCCAAAATTGGTTTATGAATTAAGGAAGATTAATTTGACAAAAGTGAAAGAGGTTTTTGTCAATAATAGACCAATAAACAAAAACCTCCTTCATTTTATGCATAGGTGTTATTATTTGAGAGAAATCCCCCAAATACAGTCGCTATAGGAGAGTTTTTGTACATTTGGACAGCATGACTTCAAGTCAGTTTTTCAGAAGGTTGGAGAAGGAATTTGCAGTGATTGATGGTTCCATTCTGTAGCAGACATCATAAAATTTCCACCCATACCACTTTTAGCCATAAAATCCTCTGGGAAGGCCTCCAAAATCCCTATCAAAGACCACACTGCACTTCTTCTAAGGGCACGCTACGCTTTTGCAAGTTTTGAGTAACCAACTTCAAGATGGGATTCTAAAAAAATGGGAAATTAATTTTGAAACCTGGAGGAAGTTTTTGTTCATAACATACAAAAACATAATAATCTATATCATTTTTTGAATATACTTTATGGGTTGGGATATATTCGATTATCTTAGAGGCCTATGTTTTCAGAAAATAAAACACTATGTTTTTCGTGTGTTAGACATGTTTTCTTTTCGTGTTTTCCTAACAATTGGAAGTGAATTTTTGAAAAAAAAAGATATTTTTATCAAGGACATATTAAAACACAATAACCTCTCTTATTTTCTAAATATACGTTATGGTTTTGGATATATTCAATTCTCTTAAAGGCCTAGTTTTTTAGAAAATAAAACACTATGTTTTTCATATTTTAGTCATGTTTTATTGGCGTGTTTTCCAAACAACTGAAAGTGAATTTTTGAAAAACAAGAGAGGTTTTTTTCAAGGAAATATTTAAAAAAAAAAACCTCTCAATTTTTACACAATTGTTACTATCTTATAGTTACAGTTGTCACTTTGATACCGATTTTTCACAAGTTCGCCAGGCTAGAATTGTTGCGCTTATGGGAAGTCACTTTTTGGAACTAATTTTCCAGAGGTAAAATTGTTGTTTTGCATGGTTTAAAGGATCAAGGATATAATATACATATCAAGTCTCCCTCACATGTCATCAATAGCCTCCAAAAAATCACAACCCTCTAGTTCAAATGTAGAGAGCATGAAACATTGAGTTGTCATTTATGCCATCATAACGTTGTCCTACAAGCCAAAATGAATTCTCTACAGCATTAAGTTGATGATATTACAACCACCAATAATAGTCTTTGGATGCAATTAAAACACCACAAAAATCCTATGTCAAAATCCCTCGGGCAAGAGGGAGAATCTTCTAAAGCTAATTTGCCCCCTCCTTCACAAGTTTAGTCATAAAAGGCAATTTCGTTTTGTTTGCAGTGGGACCTGCAAAATCTTAGGTGTGGGGGTAATGTTAGGCCTGAGATATTATCACTTTTATGATGGTTATTATACACGTTTTTCGCATGTGCATATGTGTTTTTCATAGTTTGAAGGAGCTTTTTGAATAATTTCATATTAAAATGGTATGATCTACACCAGGTAGGTATAATTCATGTTTAGTGATTGTATTGGGTATAATTCATCACGTTTTATGATTTCCAAGAGATAATTCATGTTTTTTGATGTTACAGGGAGAAAACACACCATGTTTCTCATTCTGGTAGTCAGTCTGGCACTCCTTCCAGCACTTGATCTGGTACCTGGTCCGACACTCCGTCCAGCGCCTCATCCTGCACAAAAATGGTGGGTGATTTGGCGGTTATGGTATTGGAGGCTAGTGGTGGGCGAATCAGAGACATGGGTTTTGTTCATGCTTATCCCCTCCAGCTACTGAACTATTGACAAATCAGTTTAGGTTGTTAAGTAGGGATATTATTGGTTCACTCTATTTCAGCAGTTAGGGCACCATTAATGCCATTTGTTATTTTTAGAAGTGGTTCAACCCTCTTGTGGTCGACCACTTGGTCTGTAAATCTTATAAATACCACCATGGTGGTCATACAATATCAGAGGAGTAGTATACAAAGTAGAGGATAGAGATAAAAACGTTTTCCTCTGTTTTTGCATTTTTCAATTGCCAGAATTGTATAAAACTGTGTTTCTGCATTTTAATGGTGAATTCCTTTTGTTGAGCTCGTGGTGTGCTTTTAGGGAGTGACCACGACTTGCTGGGAGGCCCACCAATAGTCTTGTAACTCTTCTTTAGTTTATTTATTCATTTTTATAGTTTAGTTGTCTCTCTTTATTTCCTGTACATGCATTTTTATTACATTAATTAGTTTGTTGTTATAATTTAATTGTCTTGACTCTCTTTTGTAGTTTAGTATGATGAATTGTGTTACCATGCATTAATATTGTAGTTAGGAATGGATCTGCAAACCCCTAGACTAACCCCATGTGTAATTAGATATTAGATTATGCTTTCTTTTATGATTTTATAATCAAGTTTAAAACAAAGTTTTAATTAGAATAGAACAGAGTTTTAATTTGGGTTTTCTTTGACAAGGATTTGATGGATGGACAGAATTAATTCCAGTTTTTAATTATAGATTGCTTACTTCATTTTTATATAGATCTCATTTAATTTGTTGTTGGTTAATCTAGATTGTTAATTTACTTTTTAATATCATATTTTAATTTCTATTTTTAATTATTTTCTTATTGCAGTTTGAATGGTTAGAGTAGACATAGGATAGTTTTATTTTATGCAATTTCCTTTCCTATAATTAAATTGCAATTATATTTCTTAGTTAATGGTTGAATCTAGTTTTTATCACATAGTATAGAAGTATAATAATGATGTCGTTATTTCGTTGATGGTTTATCTATGAATATGCAGGGTATTTAACATTGTTTTGTCATGGCTAAACTCCCATTGGATTGTTTAATCCATACCTTCACTTTGCCAATGAGATTAGTGTTGAGCTTATACCATTGGAATTGTCCTTTGTTGTCAAGAGCCATCAAGATATCATCTAACACCGAACACATTCACACAACCACCAACATTATATTTGAATTGTCATAGGTTAAAAGATAGTTTTCCTGTTTTTGTAGATTAAAGATAGTTTCTTGCTTTCGTATATTAGAAGAGATAGTTTTCTTGCTTTCATAGATTAGAATAAAGTTTTATTGCTGCTATAGGATAGATAGACTTTGCTTTGATAGATTATATAGTATTTTTCTTCTCATAGATTAAGCATTAGTTGGTAGTTCTTCTTGCTTTCAATAAAATAGATTTCCTTTCATGCATTAGAAATAGTTTTTCATTGAGCATTTAGTCTAGTTGCCTATTAGATTTCCTTTCATGCATGAGAAATAGTTTTTCATTGAGCATTTAGTCCACTTGCCTCTTAGGCTAGATAGTTGTTCAATGAGAAGTTTTACTTTGATTACTTGTAGTGGTTAGTTGCCTTTGCTTACTTTTCTATTTGCTTTAGTAGGTTAGATAGTCATCTATTGCTTTAGTAGGTTAGTTAGTTGTCTTTGCTTATTTGTCTATTGCTTTAGTAGGTTAGATAGTTGTCTTTGCTTGCTTGTCTATTTGCTTTAATATGTTAGATAGGTGTCTTTTCTTGCTTGTTTATTTATTTTCTTTCACAGGGTAGTCGCTCATTGAATGTAAGTTGGCAAGTTAAAATAGTTCTCTTTTGTCATTTGCTTATTGATATGCTTAGATAGTTGCTTATTGCTTATTGTTGAACTAGTTTGCTTTACATAGGGTTTTACTTGCTTTCTTATGAACTATCCATCGATCCTTGGCCCAAAAGTACTTAGGTTACCTAGTTTCAATTTGCTTAGTAGGGTTTGCTCATTAGATAGTTTTTCTTAAGTAGATTATCCTTAGATACCTACCTTCATTAGTTAGACTATAGTCCTACCAACCCTTCTACCTTTGGCATATATTTTGCTACAATTCAAAGTTTACTTACCTCAGGTTGAAAATTTAATTGAGGGTTTTTAGTGTGTTTTTAGTGCATATATAACACCCATCATTTTTGGTGTCGTTGTTGGGGAGTTGTCTCAAGGTAAGAAGTAGTTAGGAAATAGAGCATCCTTAGACCTTAGCATTATATTGGTGGCGGGGGACCTTTAAGATGAGAGGTAAGAACCTGCGTATCTGCTATAGCAGGTTCCCCCAAACCCAATGGTAGTTTTTCTTTTTGTTTTTGTTTACTTTAATGAAATAGACCTAGAAACCAGATGGTATCTTTTCTCTTTTGTTTTTACTTTCTTTCATGAATAGGCCTAGAGACCCACAAGATAGATACATTAAATCAAAATCAGACCTTTCAACTAAGGTTCCTTCTGATCTCTTTGGGGGAAGGAACGTTCCACTCATAAACTCCGCAGACTGATACCGAAAAATAGGAGTTAGCTCAACCCAAAGAGCTAAAGAAATCTCTAAAGAGGCTAAAATAGGGAACACTATAGAACAATAAATTGAAGCATCAGTAATAGTGGGACATGAGGCAAGACCACTTGAGCCTTCCGCAGAACAAAAAATACAACCTTTTCTTTCTTACCACCATCAGGAGATCTTAACTTTGTGGACATCATTTTTGTGTGAACCAAGTTTTATCAAATGACAAGATGAATTCAGAAGAAACAATTAGCCTGAGGGAACTTTCTCAAATCCTGGAAGCAGTCGGGATTTGTTCTTTTAAGGAAGAAGGAATCTTGAAAATAGCCAAGAACTTGTCTACCTTTCTAAAATTATTAGAAGAGTCAAGGCCCTATGAGCTAAAAAATGATTTTCCTTGCCAAAATGCGAAGGAAGATGAAAAATTATGGACTACATCCAGTGGAGAGAAATCTTTAATACCTAAGATTGAGGAGTTCGCAACATCCACCTTAGCAGATCCTTTATATACTTCATAAATCAATCATCAAGAAGAAGAGGATATTCACAACATGATCAAGGAGAGCATTGAAATTACTGTTGATGAACATCAAGATTACATTGAAATTTGGTTCCAAGAGGTCATCATGCCACTATACTATTCTCTTCTTCAACACCTTCTGATGCCCAAACAAGTAGGTTGGTTGGTTCATCATATCCAGGTAATCACTGCGATAACTTTTTCATACATGGATATGAATATGTTTTTTATCTTTCTCCGCACATGGTTACATTGGAAGAGTTCTTAAACTTGAATAAATATTTTCCCTTTCTTTTTAGGTAGGGTAGGATAGTAAATAAAAGTTGCATGTTGTTAGTTTAGCTTAGAGTCTAATGCATCCTCATTTTACATTTTCTTTTAATAAAAGAACTATGAGATACATGTTTGTATGACTTGATCTCGTTGATCTCATTAGTTTACTATATTTTAGACTGTGATTTTTGCAAACAGTTTTAGAGATCTTTGTAGGTATTTATTTCACCAGGAGAAGACAGTTTCAAGGAGATATAAAAGAAGAATTTTTCTTCAAAACATTGCTATACTTGAACCTTGTTGTCTGCTAAGCATCAAATGAATAATGAATTGTTGTAGTTAGCCATGTTTTTGAAAATATTTGCATCTTCTTGTTCTTAAGGCATTTTAAAAAGAAGTTGCTCTTGAAAATCTTTACCACTATATAAGGAAGTGATACCGTAACCATCAAGCTTAGAGGTCTCTCGTACAGTTTTCCCAAGAAACCTGAGTAAGTGAGTAAAGTATCTTTATTAAAGAGTAACCAAGAGGTATGATCAGCGGTTAGCCATGGAAACATCACAATAACTTACAAAAGGAGAAAGCGAGTTGATCCTAGAGATACATTTATGTTCTTTCTCAATGGTACCATCCACTACACACTAAATAGCTTGATTATATCATAGCTTTAGATAGGCCACATCCGCTTAAGTATCCCTTACACCAGGACAATCACTAAGGAATATAATGGAAATTCATCCTCTAACATAAATACCATCCCAATTGAAAGAAAAAGTTGTTTTCAGAGTTCTTCCCCCATTCTCTTGCATTAAGAAATTTTATACTAGAATCTTAAAATATGGAGGGCCAGTCTCTGAGGGTGTAAGAGGCTAACCCATTGGGATACTAAACAGGTCTTCTGGCAGTGGGTACTGGCCTGTGGTATGACTAGGTAAACCCGCTAGAGTACTGAACAAGCTTGTTGGTAGCGGGGCATTCTACCTAGTGAGGATGGTAATCTAACAAAAATAAATTTAAATTTGTCCTAATGTATGACATTACTTGTAGACAAAGATGACATGAAGTATGTATGGTTAAGATAAGGTTAATGAACTCCATAAAATTTCCATTGGGAACTAAATCTGAGACTATCTTGAAACTCGCTTGCCTACATCTTCTTATCTATATATAGGATCTCTTATACTATAGGTGGGGCCATGTTCTAACCATCTCATCATATCAATCTCTGAAATTTATCTTTACACTTTACAAACTGTAAATCTTCAGCAATTGGTAGAACTGACTAGCTTCCTATACTTTTGATTGTGAGGTGTCACAATACTTAGGTGTGGGGGAGGGGTTCATGAGTTGACAAATGATCATTTCCTAGAGAAGTAAATCTTTGTAAAAATTATGTATTGTTTTCATAATACATGCTATTACATCAGTAGTCATTTTATCTTGAAGTGTTAAACTCTTGTGTGCTATAAATTTTTGCATATGTCCTTAACAAACCACTCTATTGGTTTATTTTCGTTACAGGTTGTTCATTGTAGGTTTGACATTACATGTTCTATGCAAGTGGACTGAGTGAGCATGGTGGAAAAATCACCAACAATGGAACACTCTTAGCCTGCCTCAACTCCTATTCACTATGTTTGTTTCCTCTGAGGAATCAATTGCCTCAGCCACAAACCTCCCAAGAGTTGGAGACCACTGATTTAATCACCACCAACTTCCAAGAGAAAGCTATAACAAGGTTTTCAAAACCAAATTTCATAACATCTCTGGAGCTAAGGGATACTCCAAGGAGTGGATAAAAGAGGAGCTAATCAACCCTCTCATAGCCATCGCAAGATTGATTACATATGAAGGTAGATATTTTGTCGTTAAAGCCAGTCAATTTTGATTATTATCTCACTTTAAGTTCAATAAGCCATTGTAACTTTCCCTTTTACTTCTTGAAGAGTCTAGAGAATATGTCTTCCCAAGTGAGGAAGGTTGTAACCAATCCCCAAGAAGCTTATTGCTAACCTCCCTCTAAAAATAGTAAATACCAAGAAGCCTATTTTTAATTCATGGCATGAGAACATGCCATATCTTTGGTTTGGGGGTAGTTTCCTCAACTAAAAATGCTAAGCATTGCCCATTTGTATAGTAAACCCATGAGAAGAGGAAGTAGGATTTCTGTCAAAATTCTATCATATTGTCTTTTTACAAAGTCTTGGGATATTATATTAGCAGTTGTTTGTATTGGTATGATAAATTATATACTACTGACATAATTGTTTGAGTTATAAGCTCCTGCTCATTTTTATGTTTATGCTATAGAAGACTGCTTATACTTAACTACTCTTTGTGACAAATACAGAGCGATAACAATTGCTAAATACTTACTGCCATCTGTATTACAAGCTTATGAAAAGAGGAACAGTTGTTTGAACTGTTACAGATCAATGAAAGGAAATAAAAATTCTCATGTTCACCATGCCTACCAGTACAAACCAACACTTTTGTTAGTATTTGTCAATTCTGTCAGTCACTAGTGATCAAATTTATTCTTTCATGTGATTGACAGGGTTATTAGGTCAAATTGTTATATTTTCAAAATAAAATTTGACATATGTTGGTTGTCAAATTATCATTGGTGTGTATAGGTGTCATTACTACTTCCTTCACTCATGCAAGGTCATAAATCTTCATCGTGGTCATGTCATCATTCCTTGTCATCAATTTTCAAATGATTGTCTTGGTCAAAGTTCTACTCCAAAATTGGTTTCTGAATTACAGAAGATTAATTTGACTAAATTGAAAGATTTTTTTGTCAATCATAGACCAATAAAAAAAAACCTCCTTCATTTTATGCACAGGTGTTATTATTTGAGATAATTCCCCCAAATACAGTCACTATAGGAGGGTTTCTACACATTTGGATAGCTTGACTTCAATTCCATTTTTTAGAAGGTTGGAGAAGGCATTTGTAGTGCTTGATGGTTCCATTGTGTATCATACATCATACACTTTCCACCCATACCACTTTCAGCCCAAAAATCCTCTAGTAAGGCCTCCAAAATCCCTATCAAAGACCACACTGCGCTTCTGCTAAGAGCACGTTGCGCTTCTGCAAGTTTTGAGTAACCAACTTCAAGTTGGGATTATGAACAAATGGGAACATAATTTTGAAACATAGAGGAGGGTTTTGTTAATAAAATAATAGAACATAATAACCTCTCTTGTGTTTTGAATATAAATTACGGGTTGGGATATATTTTATCATCTTAGAGGCCTATGTTTTCATAAAATAAAACACTCTATTTTTCTTGTTTTAGACATGTTTTATTTTCATGTTTTTATAACAACTGGAAGTGATTTTTTAAAAACCAAGAGAGGTTTTTATCAAGGACATATTAAAACACAATAACCTCTCTTATTTTCTAAATATACATTATAGTTTTGGATATATTCAATTCTCTTAAAGGCCTGGTTTTTCAGAAAATAAAACACTTTGTTTTTCATGTTTTAGTCATGTTTTCTTGTCGTGTTTTCCTAACAACTAAAAGTGATTTTTTGAAAACCAAGAGAGTTTTTTGTAAAGGGAATATTCAGAAACAAAAAACTCTCTCGGGTTTTACACAGGTTTTACTGTCTTATAGTTACAGGTGTCACTTTGATACCTATTTTTCACAAGTTCGCCGAGCCAGAATTGTTGCGCTTATGGGAAGTCACTTTTTGGAACTAATTTTGCGGAGGTAAAATTATTGTTTTGAATGTTTTAAAGGATTGAGGGTATAATATACATCTCAAGGCTCCCTCACATGTCATCAACAGCCTCCAAAAACTCCCAACCCTCCAGTTCAAACGTAGAGAGCATAAAACACTGAGTTGTCATTTACGCCATGATAACGTTGTCCTACAAGCCAAGATGAATTATCTACAGCATTAGGTTGATGATATTACTGCCACCAATAATAGTCTCTGGATGCAATTAAAACACCACAAAAATCCTAAGTCAAAATACCCCGGGCAAGAGGGAGAAGCTTGTAAAGCTAATCTGCCCCCTCCTTCGCAAGTTTAGTCATAAGGGGCAATTTATTTTTGTTTGCAGTGGGACCTGTAAAATCTTAGGTGTGGGGGTAATGTTCAGCCTGAGATATGATCACTTTTATGACAATTATTATACACTTTTTCCGCACGTACATATGTGTTCTTCATAGTTTGAAGGATCTTTTTGAATAATTTGATATTAAAACGGTATGATGTACACCGAGTACGTATAATTCATGTTTAGGGATTGTATTGGGTATAATTCATCACATTTTATGATTTCCAAGAGATAATTCATGTTTTTTTATGTTACATGGTGAAAACGCACCATGTTTCTCATCCTAGTACTTAGTTCGGCACTCCTTCCAGCACTCGATCCGATACCCAGTCCGACACTCCGTCCAACACCTCATCCTGCACAAAAATGGTGCATGATTTGGCGGTTATGGTATTGGAGGCCAGTGGTGGGTGAATCAAAGACATGGTTTTTGTTCATGCTTATCCCCTCCAGCTACTGAACTCTTGACAACTCAGTTTAGGTTTTTGAGCAGGGCAATTATTGGTTCACTCTATTTCGGCAGTTAGGGCAACATTAATGCGATTTTTTGTTTTTATAAGTGGTTCAACCCTCCTGTGGTTGAACACTTGGTTTGTAAATATTATAAATACCACTGTGGTGGTCATACAATAGCTAAGGAGCAATAGACAAAGTAGAGGATAAAGATAAAAACGTTTTCCTCTGTTTTTGCATTTTCAATTCCCAGAATTGTATAAAATTGTGTTTATGCATTTAAATGATGAATTCCTTTTGCTGAGCTTGTGATGTGCTTTTAGGGAGTGACCACAACTTACTGGGCGGGCCACCAGTAGTCTGGTAACTCTTCTTTAGTTTATTTATGCATTTTAATAGTTTAGTTGTCTCTCTTTATTTCTTGTACATGCATTTTTATTACGTTAATTAGTTTGTTGTTATAATTTAATTGTTTTGACTCTCTTTTGCAGGTTAGTATGATGAATTGTGTTAGCATGCATTAATCTTGTAGTTAGGAACGGATCTGTAGACCCCTAGACTAACCCCATGTGTAATTATATATTAGATTGTGCTTTCTTTTATGATTTTATAATCAAGTTTAAAACAAAGTTTTAATTAGAATAGAACAGAGTTTTAATTTGGGTTTTCTTTGACAAGGATTTGATGGATGGATAGAATTAATTCCATTTTTTAATTATAGCTTGATTACTTCAATTTTATATAGATCTCATTTAATTAGTTGTTGGTTAATGTAGATTGTTAATTTACTTTTTAATATCATAGTTTAATTTATGTTTTTAATTGTTTTCTTATTGCAGTTTGAATGGTTAGAGTAGACATAGCATAATTTTATTTTACGCAATATCCTTTCCTAGAATTAAATTGCAATTATATTTCTTAGTTAATGGTTGAATCTAGTTTTTCTCACATAGTATAGAAGTATAATGATGATCTTGTTATGTTGTAGATGGTTTATATATGAATATGCAGGGTATTTAACATTGTTTTGTCATGGATAAACTCTCATTGGATTGTTTAATCCATACCCTTCACTTTGCCATTGAGAACAGTGTTGAGCTTATACCACTAGAATTGTCCTTTGTTGCTAAGTGCCATCGAGATATCATCCAACACGGAAGACATTCACACAACCACCAGCATTATATTTGAATTGTTATAGGTTAAAAGATAGTTTTCATGTTTTCGTAGATTAAAGATAGTTTCTTGCTTTCGTAGATTAGAAGAGATAGTTTTCCTGCTTTCATAGATATAGTTTCTTGCTTTCATAGATTAGAATAAATTTTTATTGTTGTTGTATAATAGTGTTATAACCCTAAATTGCACCACACATGCTTACCTGGCATCAGGCCAACTCATATCCCTTCTTTGCCAAAACACTGTTGAACAACTCTTTCAAAATCCTCTTGAATAAAGGCCCACGCGCCCTAACTCATTACATAATTTATATTCGGTCATATGTGCATGCAAAGTCTGAACTCTATTTGCTAGTCCGTAGGGTGTTTTTCCACAACAATAGATAGATAGACTTTGCCTTGATAGATTAGATAGTAGTTTGCTTATAATATATCAAGCATTAGTTGGTAGTTCTTCTTGCTTTCGATAAAATAGATTTCCTTTCATGCATTAGAAATAGTTTTTCATTGAGCATTTAGTCCAGTTTCCTCTTAGATTTCCTTTCATGCATTAGAAATAGTTTTGCATTGAGCATTTAGTCCACTTGCCTCTTAGGCTAGATAGTTGTTCAATGATAAGTTTTACTTTGATTACATGCAGTAGTTAGTTGCCTTTTCTTACTTGTCTATTTTCGTTAGTAGGTTAGATAGTTGTCTTTGCTTTCTTGTCTATTTTATTTAATAGGTTAGATAGGTGTCTTTGATTTCTTGTTTATTTATTTACTGTCATAGGGTGGTTGCTCATTGAATGTAGGTTGGCAAGTTAAAATAGTTTTCTTTTGTCATTTTCGTATTGATATGCTTAGATAGTTGCTTATTTCTAATTGTTCAACTAGTTTGCTTTACATAGGGTTTACTTCCTTTCTTAGGAACTATCCATCGATCCTTGGCCCAAAAGTATTTAGGTTACCTAGTTTCAATTTGCTTAGTAGGGTTTTCTCATTAGATAGATTTGCTTAAGTAGATTAGCCTTATATAACTACCTTCATTAGTTAGACTATACTCCTACCAGCCCTTCTACCTTTGGCATATATTTTTCTACAACTCTAATTTTAATTACCCCGGGTTGACAATTTAGTTGAGGATTTTTAGTGTGTTTTTAGTGCATATATAACACCCATCAATTACAAGAAATCCATGGGCTCTTAAACCACAAGATACTAAAACCTTGTGCTCAAACCAACCACTATTCACCTAACAACTTTTTCTCTAAACGCGAGTCAAGTTTAAGCTAACATGAACCCCAAGAACACCTTAAAATGGATTTGGAAAATAGAGTTATGGAAGGTTATGTTATAGATATGTTGAACATATTGAACGCTCTCATACCATGTACTTGGATGCTTGGAATTGTACATGTGTATGATATGCACAATCATCATGTTGACCACTTTCATTTGTCCAACTGTCTGGGGATGAAAGGTAATTGATTTTCTCAAATTGGTGTCCAGTAGAGACCATAGGCTATCCCATAAGGTACTAAGGAACCTACCATCCCTATCTAAAAGAATGGTTTGTAGTATCCCAAAATGAACCCAAAATTGCTCAAAGAAGAGCCTAGAAGTGACCTTAGTTGTGATACTCTTTTTACATGGTGCCAAAATGGTCATCTTAGAGAAATGATCGACAACCACAAAGACAGAATCATGACCATGTTTGGTAGATGGAAAACCTTACATGTAACCCATGGAGATTGACTCCGAGGTATTGTCTTGGGTAGGGAGAGGAGTACATCCCTTGCTTCTTAATGGACAATTTAGTGATGACACGGAGAATGCATGACCTAATATATTGGTTGACATCCTATCAAATCTTTTTCCAATAGAAATAATTCTAAATTAATGCTACTATATTCCCCATACAAAATTTCCCTTCCACCTGATTGTAGTGTACCTCCTAAATTATGTTTTCAATCTCCCTTGAAGGAACACAAAGATGGCCCAGATAGCACAAGAGCGCTTCCTGTAGGTGGAATTTCAGGACCTGTTTTTCTACACTTAGTTTATGATAAATTCGACCCAAATGTCTCATGCCCATAGGATTTAATAACTATGGCTAGTGACACAACTAGGGGCTGACTATGGTAGTCTGCAACATGCTTGGAACTACCCTTATTGTGCTCATTGTTCAAGTAGAATTATTGAAGGTATGTGGACCACTTATGATGGTGGTCATTTTGTAACTTTCCTTGTGCTGGATGAATTGTAGGGGCTTGTGATCAATGTGGATGACCATTTCCTTTTCTGAAATATATTGTTTCCACTGTCAGCATGCATGAATAATGGAGTACATTTCATTTTCATAGGTGGGATATATGTGAACAACATCATAAAGTGTTACACTATGATAGGCCACTATATGTCCCTACTAAGTGAGGATTGCTTCAATAACATAGTTGGAGGCATCTATCTTAATCTCAAATGGATGTTGTAGGACTGGAATCATGAGGACTGGTGTAGAGAAGAGTTAGCTTTTTAGATCTTGGAATTATTTATACTATGATTCAGACTAGGAAAACTTGGATTTATATCCACCTTTGGTCACTTGACTTAGTGGCCAAGAGATATGAGAGAACCCCCACATGAAATTATGGTAGAAGTTGTCAAGGGCCAAGAAGTCGTGGAGCTCTGTTAGAGTAATGAAGGATGGTCAATCATGAATGAATTCAATATTAGTTGGGTCCACAAGAACCCCATGTCCATCCATGATGTATCCTAATTATTGAATTATATGCAAGCATGTTTAATGAAAATTTCTCTAGATTGGAATATAATTTTTGTTTCCACAGGGGGCTTAGGACTTGCTAAATGTGTTGCAAATGTTCTACCTAGGTATGGTTGAATATGAATATGTCATCCAAATATATGACCACAAAATATTTTTTGAACGATCACAAGATATCATCTATCATCCTCATGAATGTCGCTAGAGAATTATTCAAGCCAAAAGGCATGACCAACCAATCAAAAAGTCACTCTTTAGATTTGAAAGTTATCTTCCATACATTAGTTTTCTCTATCAAAGCTAGTGGTAGCTTGAATTCATATAAATATTACTAATGAACTTGGAACCCTTAATTTGATCAAGAAGATAGTCAATCTGGGGGATTAGGCATCAGTTCTTGATAGTGATTTTTTTAGGGCTCTATAATCAATACGTAGTCACCATGTGTCATCCTTTTTCTACACCAATGCAATTGGGCTCCCACAAGGTGAGTAGATCAGTTGAATATGGCCCTTTCGAATGAGATCATGACTTTGATGCTTTATTTCCTCATTATCCAAAAGGTAGAATCTATATATTGAACCATTGGGAAAGGGAGCACCAAGTATCAAGTCAATGGGATGTTTGAACTAACAGTGTAGAGACACCTCTATAGGTGAGGAAAAACTTTCTTGATATTCCTCTACACCATTTTCCACCTATTTCTATTGTGTATATAGAACCTTTGTTGAAGCTATGATGGTCATAGTGACATTTTGTTCACCTTATGAGCAAACCATGATGAGGAAAAAAAATCCATCCTGAGAGATTACCTTTCAGTAGTGTATTGTTGAGATCAATGAAAATGAAATAATTGGAATGACCTTTGGTACCCTATAGGGTTCACCTCCCAAAGTAAAAATGACACTATGAGGCCAAGACTCATAAAAAAAAAAAAATTTCCACATATAGGGTTGTCCTAAAAGAAAATCACAAACTTCAAGTGGGGAAACATCACATACTAGCTCATATTTGAAGGGCTTAGTGTCGTAGGACAAGAGACAGTAAGGGTTGACGTGCAAAGGTCTCGTCTTTGGCTCAACCAAATGATAGTGTATGGTTAGGGATGTGGCATTGTTGGAATATTCAATATCTTTATGACCTCAACTGAGATCAGTTTTGTTTGGCTCCCATTGTCAACAATGAAATGTAGTGGTGTCCCCTTCACCCACATATGTGAATGGAAGAGGCTCTCCCCCTCCTCAAGCTCCTTTGACTCATCTAGTTGGATATTTGTGGTTTTCATAGTAGAAATGGGTTCTACATAGATTATCCTCTTTCCCTTATCATGTTCTGAACCAGATTATGATTCAAGGTATGACTCTTATTATTTAAAATCCGCCAATAATGACTTTTTCAAGCGACATTCATCAATGTTGTTCTAAGGGATTTTTTGGAACTCACACCACTTTCAAGTGTCCTTCTCAAAATTCTAAATGACCTTATTTCCCTACAACTTGGATTGGTTGTATTGAGGTTTTCTCTCCCTACTTTGTCCCTTTTTCTATGAGCTAGGACCACCTTTACCATGCTTTTGTTTTGGTGGATTTACAAACCCAAACTCCCTCTTATTTTGTTGCTTAATTTTATGATCGATTTTGAAAACATGTTGATAAGTGGATCCCAATGAGGATATTTACAAGAAATACATCTCTTCCTATATTTACTTGTGTAAGCCACTAAAACACTTCAAAAATAGGTGTCACTTGTATTCTTTGATACCTATGTTTGAGTGAAAGGTATTGAATATGTTGGTGTAATCCAACATTCTCTGATCTCACTTCTGACACAGTGTCATCCATCGTGTTTATTGGTCATCATAGCTCCTAATATGATGTAATTAATCCTTGAGGGAATAAACAAAGGTCACCCAAGTGGGTCCTGCCCTAAATTTTATAGAATCAACTTTGTTATGTCTCTCGTAGTAACTTTCTTGCCAATCACTGACATGGAGAATGGATTTAAGGAGAATGAAAGTGATCTTTTCAGTCTTGATTTTTTTTTTTAACAGAGTAATAAACCTCTAACAAATTTAAACATTTATTCAAAGAATATGCATATATATATCCTTAAAATAAAGGGATATCAAAGTTAGCATGTACCTTTAAGGTTGTCACACCTCTGAAATGGATGCTTGTTGAAGGTACCTTGCCCATCGTCGATAGTCATTGAAGGACTTGGGTAAAATTTTCCATCACATCATTCCTATGTTCTATGAGGGGTTCCTCAGGAAAAATATTTATAGGATACCCTTCTCCACCATATATCTTTTCTCCCACCATGGGAGGCCACTTGGGTTGGTAAGAGCAGTCATCTCCTACTCAAACTAGCTCGAGACCCAATTCTCTATACCCTAACCTCATTAGGGACATGCATCAAGATAAAAATAAGGATATGTTTTCTATGATACCACTGATATGAAATGTATATGGAATCAAATGAAGCACACAAAAGAATATAGAAGATATCACAACAATAGAGTGAAAACCCAAATTCTATTAATGAATAAAATAGTAGAATATTGTAGAACACAAAATAGATAGAATGGTGGTAGCTTATTTTTAGAGAGAGAGAGAGAGAGAGAGAGAGAGAGAGAGAGAGATTTCGGCTACTCTCATTCACAAAAATATACTACACGAAGCTGAAAGAATAACCTTTTAAGATAAAGCAAGAACCCTAAAGGTCTTATTATCAAACAATCTAGCACTTGTGCAAAGCCTTCACAAGATGTTTGACTAGTGTAACGTATGGAAGTAATTACCATTGTCACCTAATAAATTACTTCCCTCATTTTATTGAAGTATGGATATCCATCACAAGGGAGGCTTCCCTAGAAACCTCAAATGATCCTATAGTATGCTAAGCCAAGTCTACTACACCTTATCTTGGTTACTAGATTGTATTACTCTCCGAGAAAGGTTGAAGGTAAGGTCAAGGTGAATTAAATGTGTGTGAGTACGAGGAGTGTTTATAAGGTTAAATAAGAGATATATCAAAATCGAAGGGTCATTTAAAGGCCGTGAAACACTAACTATCAAAGAAAATACTATGGCTATAGAAAAACTTCAATGAAAGGTAAAATACTTCAGCATAAAAGAGTTTTACAATAGAAGAAAGTAAATTGTCCTAAATTAATAAGATGCAATGCGAAATATGTGTCAAACATTAAGTAAAATACTAATAAACCATAAACCAATAATTTCTTGAGAGAAAAAGCATTAAAATATGTTAATTAGATGCAAGTTGTCAAGCCCTAGTGTCTAGAAATGTAATTAATGCAAAAATGATGATGTTAGAAGATAATTCTAAGCTAGGATGCAATGTGTTGGGATATATATGAAGGAAAATGAAGTTGAAATGCAAATCCTAAATATAAGACCAATCGTTTGGAGAGAGAGATATAGCTAAACTATGCTTTATATCACTTGCAAATGAGAAAGAATAGTGTCGTCTTGAATCCTTGGGCATATGGAGTCAATGCAACACCTTTAATGGATAATAAAGAAAATAAAAGAATTTAATATCTAACCGAAGGATTATCCACTCATAATCCTAGGTCAAATCTTATAGAAAATAAACCCTAGATTTTGACCTCTTATAAACCCTAGGCATCGTCTTGCTTCTTCTCTAGTGTCTAGCTATGATATCAAATGGAACTAGGATAAACCCTAGAGTTTATCCTCTTATAAACCCTAGAATTCAACCTCAAGGAAAACATTAGGGGGATATAAAATTATAATCCCTAACTTGACCTCTTTATGCTTCAACAAAATTAAGATGGACAAAACAAGGGAAGGGGATAAACAATCTTAATCATTCCTTGGGGTTTCTACAAAATTATTCAAGAAGACAAATATAGCATGCAACTATTAACAATATAATAGAGAATCCACCAAAATACACCAAGAATAAACATTCAATCCTAGAAAGAACACTTACTAGCCAAGTAGCTATGCATAAGAAAACACTATTTTCATGAAAAACCACCAAAACAAGAGAAAGCATCCATAATATCACTCCAAAAGTGTTCATAAGAGATACATGATGAGAAAAGAAGATAATGACACAAGCACTAATGATTATCCATATGTGGTGAGTTGTTTTTTACAAATGAGATAGAACTAGCCTTTAAATATGAGGCAACCCTAGTGTTATAATTCCTCAAAATCCCATAAAACATAAAATGTCCTTGATACAAGTTAGATAGGTCATGGATGACCCCCAAAATAACCTCAAACAATGATAAAAAAATACTAAGACACCAAAATATCCCCTCAAGAATGACACGTGTGAGTGTGAGATGGAAAATGAGGGTAACATCATGTTCTAGAAGGGTGCAAGGGCCTCCAAAGGCCATGTCTCATCATCAATAGGTGCAAATAATGGTGAAAATTCAGACCTCATCATCAAGCATCACATATCACCATCAAATGTTGGTTGTGGAGCCTGATTATCTTCTTGATTTAGAGGTCTTATTTCAGTCGTGTTTGGACCCCATTACTTGATGGGGGGTTGTGGGTGGATTTCCCCTCCCACTTCTCTCATTAGGGGGGTCCAAGGGGGACAACAAGAAACATTGTAGCCCCCACTCCCTAAAAGGGGATTCGGGGGCAACACTCCCAAAGAAAACTTTTGGGACAATTTTATTTGTAAAACATTTTAATTTTGTAGTCCATCTGGATCGTTCATTAAAAGGTCACATATATGAAGGTAGAAGTTATGTTAGGGATTTTTTCCCTAGAAGGAAACACTCTTTTATGTATGAGGGAATTGTATTATAGCTATGTGAGTGAGTGAATATTGTATTCTGGGAGAGACTATGAGAGAGAGAAAAGGAAATTACAATAGGTATGTTGTAGGTTGTATCCCTTTATTTTGTTGGATAATAAAAAAGGAAGGATGCTAGCGGGAAAAACCCCCCTATGACTACACCAGGGTTCATAATGTAGGAAAATCAATTAACCATCTAAAATTCAACTACTTATATAAACTACCCCAAAAATACCAAAACTCATACAAGAAAAGAAAATATGAGGAAGATCGGGTAACTATACCTCTACTCTGCATCTGGTGATGATCCCCTTGCCCTTGGAAGATTTGTTGACTTCATGCCTTCTCCTAGGGCTGGCCTACATCCAAACATTGACAAACAAAAAACTCCAAGAATTCTACTCCATATACAAATTAGGGTTAGATGTTAGAATGTCAAAACATAAACCAATAAAATCATTCAATACACCATGATTTGGGACAGGAGAAGTAATTCTTTTATTAATAACTCAATGATTATACCTTTACAATCAAAGTTGGATACTACTCCATGAACCTAGTATGGGCTCCTCTTCACCAAGATCCAAGTGCACCTTTGTAAGGATTCTCCTTTCAACCTTCTGATCTCTTCTTGGGAAGTGAATGGGTTGTGATGGAGGAAGAAGGGCTAATGGGGAAATGCTGAGGCAATTCTCACAAAAGGGCTGCAATAACTTGGGCAAGGAGGGGACGTGAAATGGGAAGATTTTCAATGTTCTTATTTCTATATCTAAAATGAAACCCAAACACCTCCTTTTATATGAAAAAATAATTGTTATTCAGTTGGTTGACAGGCTATAGGCGGTGGATTAGTTGGGAAACTACCTAATAGCCCGTAATCTCAACGAATTCCTTGCAACTTTTTCTTTTTTGCAACTTTTGCAAGTATACGCAGGATGTGGTGGTGCATTATGAATACATACATGAGTTGTAGTGGTGAAACAAGAATATGTACGTGGGAAGTAGTGGTGTAGGGCACGTACATATTCAAAGAATTGGTTTTTTAGAAGAGAAACTCAACAATGCTTTGGCAAAAAATGAAAGTAAGAGGGCCAAAGGCCATGTATGCATGTGTAGAGAAATTTAGGGTTATAAAAAATTCGCCCTAATGTGTGAGTTCATAATAGCATCTGATGGCCGAAATACATTACAAAATCTTCACCAATGTACGGAACGAGTGAGCCTGGGACCAGAGTTTGGGAGGTGCCATCTGCAAAATAAAAATTGTCTCTCTGAGGCAGGCATACCCACGCTCAGGATGAAATAAATCATGGTTTCCAATCAAATACACTGCATATCCATGTCATATAACTATATAAAGTGTATCCCTGAGCAATACACAATGGATCTACATCTCAAAATCAAAGATATAAAAGTAGAGTATCCATATTCAAGAAGCGAATGACGCCTGATGGTTGGAGATGAGATCTTCATAGCTCAAGAAAAAAATTCAAGATCTTCAAAAATTGGGTAGGAGTACAATGTGAGTGTATTAATTCACTACCAATAGGTCTTCAACAACTCATCGAGAAATTAGAAGAGGATCTCGATGATTAGGCAAAGAAATTTGTTGATTTTGAATCAAGACTTGACTAATCTTTTAGGATGGTTGAATCATGAGGTAAAGAGACAAATTGCAGAAAGGCAAACTCAGGTTGGGTGAAACGTCCCTTGGAAAAAATAACGAAAGATGATCAGACTCAGGCATCATGACATTGACATAAGTTCACGATCTAGGAGGCAACTCAAACTATCCATGTGTTTGGAAGAGTAACCAAACGGAGGAGGACACAACTCTATGTAGCAAGAACAACTTCCTAAGGTCATACTAGATCCCAATGCTTGGCGAACAAATGAAAGGATGTTCTTTGTCCAAGGGAAACTCATTGTGATTCCAAAAAAGAATATATTTTCCCCTCCCCTCTTTTTTTATTTATTTTTTATTTTTTTGTCTTTTTCAATTTTTAAAGAGCTTGAAAAAGAATAAAAGAATTCTACGCTACAAAGGAGGAATGAGTGTCACAAGAAAGAATACTAGTTCCAAGCGCAAGGAACATACTAATTCTCATAGCAAGGATACATGTGCATGAAAAAGACACTCGGAAAAAATTCCTCCATGGGTCAAGGTGTCAGGTCACAGAGGAAAAGTGCTACAAGGCTTGTGTATAAGACATGCTTCAAAGGTTCATTTGAGAGAAACATGGAGTCGGAATTAGGCCAAAGATGTAGAAAATAAAATACAATTAGAAAGACACAATGAAATCCCCTTCAATGTAATTTTTAATGAGCCCAGAGAAGGTAAGCTCGGTTGTTTTTTCACGTTTAGAGAGTCTGAAAAACGTAAAAGAATACTCCAGGGAGTACCTTTTTTAGAGATAGTCTAGTCGGTTCGAAAAAGGGGTAAACTGACACTGATAAGACGTCTATTCAAAACCATTTTAACCAGTGTGACAAAGACAAGATCTCTTGGCAATATTTTCAATTTTAAGGAGTCTTAAAAGAGCTTAACTATGGACTCACAACAGTTTTCTGATTTTAGACTCCTTAGCTTGAAAAAGTATAAAAGTTACTAAGGAGAAATCTCCCAGAGAGACGAATCTCCCGAGGTGTACCTTTTTCCTCCATAATCTACATGCCGGAAAAAGGGTTAAACTCATGCCATTAGATGTTCTTCTCGACCAATTTAACGAGTTTGAAGGAACAAGGTCACTCAAAGATCTTTTCAATTTTAGGGAGTTTGAAAAGAGATTTACTATGGATTCCGTGGAGGTTCCTTTTTCGTAAGTAATATCCAAGGCCCGAAAAAGGTGATAAACCAAAACCAAGGAGAATGTTCCTTTTTCATAAATTTATTCCCTTAGGCCCGAAAAAGGGTTAAAATTATATCTGAGAATACTCTTCTAGTGAAACAAAGCTCCTAGAGTATACCTTTGTTCGTACAATTGACCATCTGGACCAAAAAAGGGGTAAACTATCGTCGGACAAACGTGCCTTCAAATTTGATTTTGACAAGCATGAAGGGAAATAAGATTGCACGGAAATATTTTCATGTTTAGAGAGTATGAAAAGGGCTTAAAGAAGACTCTAGAAGGTTACTTTTCTCAATTAATCTAGACAATATCCAAAAGAATAAATGCAATCTCGTCGAATGTTTCTTTCGGATTTCAAAGTGAGGTTGATAAAAAAAAAGTATGCTCATTTTGGGAGTCCCGAGGGTGAGGCCAAGAGTGATGGTGCATCAGATGAATGAGGCTCAATATTGTAATCATGACAGGACTAACAAGGACTCCTGAGCCTATAGTCATTACATACAGCATGGACACCAAAATGCAACAGGGATCTATCTAGGGAATCCATGTAAAGGTAGGCTCTACCACTTGATCACGACACTTCCAAAGAAGAAATGATGGTTTCATGTTGCACTTTGGTGGGATCGATCCTATGGAAAAGCGGAAAAGACAATGAGATGCAGAAAGTAGAGGTGAAATCCTAACTTATATGCAAAACGTTGGAAAAAAGGACTTTTACCAAAGGACCTGTAAAAGTGACACATCTCCCAAAAAGTTACCAAAACAAAAGAAAAAGTGTATCGTAACATCCGATAAGAAACTCAAGAACGAAATTAAATGATTTCCAAGCCAAAAAAAACAACAAAGGGGGTCAAAATAGTGGCAAAAATTGCCAAAAAAAGTCTATAAATAGAAGTTGACAACTCATTTTCACCCTTGCATTTTGAAAATGGACCAAAAAGGTAAAAAATCCCCTTTTCTAAAGAAGTTGATTCTAGGATATTAAAAGGAAGAAACGAACTTCCACTCGGACCAAGTAAGTACAAATTCATCACTCCTGCATTTCCATTCTTCCTTTTTATATTTGTTTTTATTTTTGAGGGTGTGCGCTCTCCCAAAAAGAGTGGCCCTGCGTGTATGCAGGTTTTCCAAGGAAAGACCACATATGTACATAGGAAGAAAATAGTCTTCCAGTGTACATATGCGACCGTGGCCAAAACAACCCGCATACACCCTCAAAAGGCTTGAAAAAATAAGAAAGCAAGAACTATCTCCATTTTGAATTGTCATGGAATAGGATGTGTGTCCACTGGAGGGAGAGGGAACATGAGGATATTGATATACTAGTCGATGAGGACTCTGCTACCATTTCCACATTGAAACAGAGTGGGTTGTGGAAGTTCTTCCAGTGTCCATTTATGAGGGCACAACCTAGGCTATTGAATACCTTGGTTGCCTACTCACATCCATATGTAGAGGCATTCATGATAGAGGGGCAGTCATTGACTCCAATGACTAAGGATATATAATTCTTGACTAGCCTCTTGAGGAGAGGGGAAATAGTCAATCTCCGTACCTTTCCCCCAAGGCCTTTCAAAATTCAGGATTACATCAAGATGTACTATGAAGCCAGGACTGAGAAGGTAGGTTATCAAGTGCCCATTCACAATATCACTAGTTTGACACTGATGGTGATCTTACTACTTATTGGGTGGATTACTAGATCCATGTTGCTTCACTAGGCTTCCCAAGAACACATGCACTCTGTGATTCAGTGCCAGGAGGCACATATCTATGACTGGAGTATGACCATGATCACATGCATGAAGAGGTAGTTGACAGAGTGCTGAGAGCATAGAAAAAATAACTTTGGGTTTGGCACCATCCTATGCTCCTTCTTCTTTGAGAGGGTTCCCAGTATGAGTCCTAGGGAGAGTGTATGGGGGCATGTGGCCTCCTTCCTAGAAGTATGTATATGGGTAGCATTGTTTCCACGACAGGGGGGAGGGAGGACCATAGAGGCCATCGAAGATAAATTCTTCGACTGGTGGGCATGACAGATTCCAACGATAAAGGACTACCCCTACGCTGGAATCAACTTCTCCAGAGATCCAGACATGCCCATACCTCCCAGAGAGGAATGAGGAGAGCTAGGTACATGTTTTTTTTTTAAGTTATCTAATTTTTAATTGATTTTGTATATATCATTTTTCTATGCATCAGAGTACTGATTTTTGTATCTTTTATGTAGAAATATGGGACCATTACACTCGACAGACTTCACGAGGAATCGATGACGTCCTCGACTAGAAGCAGCCGCAGGGGGACCTCTCGCTGGAGACGGTGAGATATTTTTAAGGCGGGTGGAGCGCAACCTCACCATGCTCACTCGTACAATTCCTATGGCCAAGATCGAGGATTTCTTGCCTTCCATGCAACCTCATGTAGTGGGGGTGCCATTGACTTGGGTCCAGATTTTCCAACGTTTCTCCAATGTCATTGTTCACTATGGCAGGGCCTATAGGCCCCGAGCTTAGATAGGCCAGACTATTATGTGACGAGGGAACCTTTTGTATATTTTTGAGGGCATAAGCCCCATGTTGTATACCAAACATTATTTTTTGAGGCGTTTGCACCAACCTATGTACTCTGAAATTTTGACACACACACACACACACACACACACACACACACACACACACACACATATATATATATATATATATATATATATACATCTTTATTCGTCTTATGGATAACATTTTTTACAAATGTATGTACATGCATATGTGTGTGCTTATTTTTATGTGTGTGCAACATGTCAATCTAATACTTGATTAGCTAGAGTATATGTTATTTGATTTAATCTCCTAGGAACATGGATATACATAATGTAATCAAATTAACGTTCCAAGAGACGTACCCTAAGGAAATATCAGTGTAAGGTAGGATCATATACGTGGAAAACTCCATTTAAATGCGACACAACCAGCTGAGAATATAAGTAAACTTGCATGTGATAAATTCCATGTGACAAAGAGTCACGAAGAAACTATATCACTGCATTGCACTTAGCAACATTGTTTGTGGCGTCACCTAGACAGATACCTCTGGAAGATAGCAATTGGCCTTCAAGTGTGAAAATCACCCAAGATGCAGAAGCAAGCCTCCGAGTATGTCGGATAGTGTCATCCGCAAACCCAAAGAACACCTTTGATTCACTTAAAATATTCCACAATAAAAAGGAAGACATAAATAACTCCACACCCATAAAATGAAAAAGAAAAAAATTTGTATAAGAACTATGCATATTTACAAGAAGTCACCCAGGCAACCAACCTAAGAGTAATACTTCTTGAGGTAGAGCCCATTTCTAGGCTCTACCAAGGAATTTCCCTCAAGGTAAAATAGATGGTAAGCACCCTTCTTTAAGACATATTTCATGATGAAAGGTCTGAACCACATGGGTTTGAACTTGCGTGCCCCCAGGGGATCCTTGTCTTGATCATAAACCACGACAAGATCGATTTCGGAGAAAAACTGAGGAAGAACAGACCAATCATATTGACACTTGACTCATTTCTTATGAGCCTCATTCATTGAGGATGCATCACGACATTTCTCATCAAGCTTCTCGAGATATAATATCCATTCCTCAAGAGGTGAAGTTTTTGGAAGTAAATTTACTGCCAACTTTAAAGATGGGATCTGGCACTCTATAGGCAAGACTGCTTCCAGCCCATATATGATTTGAAAAGGTGAGAAACTGGCGGAAGTCTTTACAGATGTTCAGAAGGCCCATAATGTCAAGTACAACATCGAATGCCAATTTGACATGGAAAAATTGATCGTTCGCTGAAGAATAATCTTGAGAGACTTATTCACAGCTTCCACCTGGCCATTCTCTTGTGGGTAGTAGGGTGATGAATGTTATTGACTCACCCCAAGATTTGATGTTAACTTGGATATCATTTTGTTTTGGAAGTGACATCCATAGTCACTGAAAAATCTCCTTCAGGATGTCTAACCTTGCTACTATCTGGTTAAAAATGAAGAGAGTCATTGTTCCTCCATCATTGTTGAATGTTGGCATAGCCTTGACCCACTTTGTGAAGTATTCTACCACTACGATGATATAACGATGCCCCCTAGATAAAATCGGGTGACATGTAGTAAAGTCAATCCTCCACTTAGTGAAGGGACCAACAATGATGACGGGAAACATGGGAGCAGGATGTGCCCACATATTCCGAGAGACGATCTGACACAGGTGACACTTCTTGACCAATTCAGTGAAATCTTTGATTAACGTAGGCCAAAAGTAACCAGCACATGTAATCTTTTGGGTTGTTTCCAACCCACACATATGATCACCACATGATCTAGTGTGGAATTCATTCAAAATGAGCTCTTCTTCCTCATGTATAAGGCACCGACGAAGAATGAAATCTACACCTCGACGATACAAATTTTCATCGAGTATGAGATAGTTTCGTTGCTGATGGCGAATTCATCGACGCTCATCGCAGGAAGTAGAAGCATGGCACTTCAAAGTCTGGAGATAGACTAGTATATCTCCATACCAGGGGTTCGAGGATGCGATCATAAAAATATCTCCTTTGATGGGTTATTCTTCGAGTGTGTCATCACTAGATTCAACTGGAAGTTCCGAACTAAGTTCTGGAATGACCAACAACTTTTTGTATTTCACGGAAACAAAATCCAAGTCAAATTCCTGGAGGATTACAATCCATCTACTGGTCTTTCCACCAATGACCCATTGTGTCGACACATATTGAAATGGATTCATAACGGCAATGACGGTGGTCTTGCAAAGTCGAATGTAATGATGGAACCGCTAGATAGCATGAACTGCTTCCAAAGAAATCTTCTCAACATGGGAATAGTTGATTTTCGGCCCAACCAGGCCTTGGCTCATGTAATAAATAACATGATCCTCGAGCATATATTCCTCCTGAACCAAGACCATGTTGATGGTCTACTTTGCAATGGCCAAGTATAACAAGAAACTCAATTATAATCGGGAGGCAAGAGCAGAGGGGAAGACATAAGATCATGTTTCAATGCTTCAAAAGAGCATTGAGTGGCTTCATCCCAATAGAAAGGGACTCCCTTTTTCAATAAACGTAAGAACCCTTTAGTGATATTGATTTAGTTCATGAAAAACCATCAAAGAAATTTCGCTTTACCCTATAATCTCTAAAGTTGGGGTATTATGCATGGCGAAGGCAACTGAACTATCACCTCAACCTTAAGAGGATCGACCATGATCCCTTTTGTCGAAACAATGAAACCTAAGAGATGCCCCGACGTCATGCAGAAATTGCATTTGTTAGGAATCAAGTGAATCTGATAGTGGTGACATCATTCAAATATTAGTCGAAGGTGCGTGGGATGATCAGATCTCTTGCGCGATTGTGATACGAGATCATCAATATAAGCCTCGACTATATGTCTAAGGTCATGGAAAGAAAAATACATGTCCCATTGAAAAGTGCCTCCAACGTTGTTCAGGCCAAAAGGAATCATACAATAAGTGAATGTGACCCAAGGACAGATAAAATTTGTTTTATGTTGGTCTTTGGGTTTGATATGAATCTGGTTATATCCTGAAAAACCATCCATGAATGAAAATACCTCACATCCTACACATTCCTCGAAAATCTAATCGATGAATGGGGTAGGAGAATTATATTTCAGACAGGCCTTGTTCAAGTCATGGAATTTCATGCACACGTGAATCGTACCTTATGTTTTGTTAACCGGAATGGGTTTTGGCACTCATTTCATCAAATGCATGGGGTAGATAAAACTAGCTTTAAGCAGTTTCTCTACTTCAGCCTTAATCATTTCCTCTTTATGAGGATTCACTGGACAAATCTTCTATCAGACTGGCTTGGCATCAGGATAAGTCATTATCTCATGTTTGAAAATTATTGGGTCTATGTTTAGCATTTCCTTGTAAGACCAAGAAAAAACATCGTGGAATTCTTTAAAAAACTCCGTGTAAATTTGAATCTCTTCGGGGGAGCAGTCTTCTCTGATGAAAACAATATCCATGATGCCAGGGGTTTTGGAGATATCTATAGGGATATTTTTAGTGATACTTTCCATATTACCCTCAACGTAAACTACGTGCGTAGCCAAAGGATTAACAGGACAAGACCTATCTCCATTCATAGTCAAAACAAATTCACCTGCCTCTATTCTCCTTAACTCTAGGATGAAGTATGATCTATGATGGAGATCATCCCAGGGTATGTCTAGACCAGTCAATGCCTCGAGAATGGCCTTATCTTATCAAAATACCAAGTCTAAAGAAGTTGTAGTGTCAAGGCAACCTTGAAACTAGATAGGCTTGAGAAATGGATCTAACTCCTCTGTGGGAGTCGGATCAGGGTCGGTCAAAGCTTGTTGGACAATGTTGTACACAAATTATGTCATGGAAAAGGGCATGGCCATGCCATAATTCCATGTCCCTTCCATCAAGGTTGATGGGGAAGGAAGATTCCATGGATCATGAAAGTAAGCCATTCGGAATGATGACATTTAGAAAATTTCATCCCTAGGTTGATCGAGGGCAGCTGATATGATCTTGACATCGCCAGAAGGAGGCAGGTAATTGAAAGTACCCATCAACGATGGACACAAACCAATCCCTATGTTGATGGTTTTGGGATGAGGATTATCAATCATCGAGACTGTGGATGCCCCCGATGAAGGGTTAGGACAGGAGAAGGACAACTGGTCAATGGTCACAATTCGGCCTTCATGTGGAAACAATAAGAGTCGAAAGACCATAGCAACCGCTACATGCATTTCATAGGTCCAACTCCTTCTTAACAAAAGGTTGTAGTCGAGACGCACATCGAACACTTCAACTTTGACGCACACTATATTCCCTCCTAACTGCATGGGGAAAGAAGGAATGATTCCATGTCATTTGAATGAATGATCGTCAAAGTCTGTAAGCAATGTAGGTGACAGAGAAAAAATGGGTTGGCCAATGGCCTTCGAAAATTCCAGTGACATCATGAAAGTCAATGCACCCTCGTCAACCACTGTGTGGAATATATTCCAAGTAAAATATTTCATGGTGTAAGCCACTACTATATGAAACACAAGGTGTTAAGGAAGCCGAGGTTTCAATTCATTTAGATCAATAATGATCACTCCCAGGTTACAAGTCTCTGCAGATACCAAGGCAGATAACAGGACCTTTCTCTACGAAGGGAATCTCTAGAGGAATTCCAAAGAGGACATCGCGCAAGGGGTTTGTCCCAAATCCTCCACAACGGAGTAGTTCTAGAAAGCCCTCACGTTTAGATTATGAAATATTTCTTGAACACACCTTTGGGGATGCGATTCATTATTTCTCCCATTGTCTTCTCAATGTAGAGAGGAACTGGTGGGTTTGTGTCTTTTTTATCCTTTTCGGAAGATTCCAACATTCTGTAATATCGGGACCTAGTTTCTATATGAGCTTCACCTTTCAACATGTAAGCATTCATGACCGAGGTATTACTAGTAGACACGGGGGGTCCCTGAATTCCCCCTTCCGTGCTTGAATATGTTGAGGCTTGAGCCATGTTTTTTCCCATCTAGAAATGGTTTCATTAGAAAAATAGGTTTTTTCTATGCCAATATCTTTTGGGCCTCCACAACTCAAGGGAACAAGTGAGTCAAATGGTCTTCCGTAAGGTTACATGGATACTTCGACTTTCTATTCTTTGTTTTTCCCCCTCTATCATTGTTATTAGCCTTTTTGTCCCCTTTACCCTTCTTGTTCCATTGGTTTTTCTTTCCTTCAGGCTGACAGATGGACTTCGGGTTCATCGACTACACACTGTGTACATCCAAAGTTTGGGTAGGGGGAACAGCCGAACCGGAGGTCTAGCTAGCCACCATTTGTTGTATCGACAATTGTTGCAATTTATTTGACAACATATTGGTGGAATTTCCTTGTGTTGAGCCCACTATACCATCGGCATGTGGTCCATACTTTTTTTTGGCCTTGTCAAGGATGGACTATGGTGCATCTGGAAATATCTCGTAGAGTAAGCTAGACTAAAAGTAAATCATTTCGATTTGTTGTGCTCTCATTATTGCCTCCTCCCTTGAAAACACTCCCGAAGTTGCAACGTCCTTGGATACAAATGGTACCAAAGACTTCAGGAACCACTCCAACAAGAAAGTTGATGGGACCTGTACCTTAATAAATCTCTTCTGTCATCTCCATTCTTGGACATGATCGGAGATATGATCGGCCTTAGTCTTCTCAAAGTTCGCCAACAATTCAGTGCCGACATCATATCTTACAAGTAGCTAGAAATGGTTAAGGAAAATCATCACCATGTCATTAAAGTAAGAATATATTGAGCAGTCGAGCCCCATATACCATTTCGCAGCACCTCCGATAAGTGTGTGTTGAAATAGGTGCAACTGTACGGAGTCGTCTCATAGCGAGTTGGACAAGCACCATAAGTGGAAATTTGTCATGTGATCAGCTAGGTCTTCACTAGGCTTTCCTTCAAATTTTTGAATATCAGAGGGAAACTTAGTTGGCATGGGAGGCCAACGGGGATCATGAAAAATCGGGTCATTAAGAACCCTTGACAAGTATGGAAAATGTAGCATTTCCAGAAATGGTATTTTGGGTTGGGTACTATGTACAAGAAAAAGGGGACTTGGAGTTTGACTGGCACCAGGTTGCCAGGAAAAGTTGGGTTGTTGGCCAGGGTTCGGGTAGAAACCGTGGCCTTAACCAGCATACATAAACTATGTTTGCTAGGAAATAATTGGCTGACTTCCATAGTTGGACAAATTTGGTTGGGTGGGGATTGATCCCTACGTTGTGTTCCAAGGATTTTGGAAGGGGAGGCCCCCAGTCAATCCGACGGGCATAGGTATTGAGATTTTCCCAAGGTTCCATTGACCATGGAATGGGTTTCCCCCAAACAGCATCCCTTTCAAGGGAAATGATCCCTACCAAGGATTCCAAAGTCCTTGTGAGGAGAAAATTTATGTACTTTCCCCCTGTGTAGGAATAGTACCCTATAAAGGATTGTGTTTTCCAAAATTGGGGTTTCCCCCAGCCGAGACGACAGTCGAAGAAAAGGTGTTATTACCAAACATGTAGAACAAAGAGAATGACATAGATCCCACCAGCATATTGTAAGACAAAGGTCCAAAAACATCTACTCCAAACAAGTTGTAGTTAGCAATCAACCCGATAGGTTGCTGGAAAGAATTACCAAGCGAGGAGGATGAAGGAGGTATGTGACCCCCACCATAAGGGATAGCATTAAATGAGACTGAGGTTCCCCCAGTAGACCCTTGCATGGTAGCATTTGATCTCCCTACCCCTAGACCCATGGTCTGTAAGGTGGAGTAGGAAAGGCCTGAGTTCGAAATGAAGTTAGGAATCCCATATGAGAATGGAGGGCCCATCGCACTCTACGTAAATGGAGCAGTGGTCATTGTGGATGGTGATATCATACCATTTCCTGAGGTAGAGGAAGTCAAGACCACTATATTCTAGACTAGAAAAGGTGGTCTAGGATGCAAGATACCCCATGTAGTAGTATTCGTTGAGGGAGTGTGAGGACTCTTGGACGAAGTAGAAACATTTTCTTCCATGGTTACTTGTAAGACTAACTAGTACTCGATATGTGTCACCTTAGGAGGGACAACTTGTACTAAGATTGGCGTCAATCAGTCAGTGATCTGAGGATTGGCTAGCCCAAGAGCATCTGCTGCAAGGTAGGAAACAATAGGTTTCTCCAAAGTCAAGTAATCTCCTCTCGGAGTAGGCTTAGGCACAATTTCCTACAGCCTGGTCACTTCGAATAACCCTTCTTGGTTAAGTATTCGTCGTAACACTGGCAGTGGTGGCTCTAATGCAACCAGTGGCAAGACCTGAAGCCTTCGCAATCGATGGAGATCTTGATCTTCCACTTTAGAAAATATCAATGACACGGTAGGTCTTTAAATATCGTTCAAAACTAATCACACACTAGAAAAATTCCTATAAGATAAATCTAGCAAACCACTATCTAGTAGGAAGAATAGTTACGCCAACCAACACTAGAGAAACTTACCAATGCAAGTGAAAATTGAACACAGAAGCACCCTCCAGGTATACTCTGCAAAGTGTGACCTGATATCTACCCTAGATATTGTGGTATACCCCCACAGTCACCTGTGTAAGTCCCTAGAAAATGGAAAACTAAGTTTCCAGCTCGCAAATAGTCACCAGGCTGGTATAGTCAATAGTTGGGCAGATCATAATGAGTAGGATAACAAGTATGAAACTTACCTAGGGTATCGAAACCAAGTGGTCCAAAAGACAATGGAGGATCTTGAACAGATTCAAGATCCACGAAGCTTCGTAGGCAAATGCAGGCGATAGTATTCCCACAACAGATCCTCAATATGCATTCCCCACTATGTTTAGTCCATTTTTGGAGGGGTTATCTTCACTACCTTTCCTCACACAACCTCTTGTTTGGCCCCTATGTTAGAGGGGGTTCCCAAATAAATTTCACATCACTAGACTTTAACACTCCCTAGCTCTGACTCCAATGTTTGTTTAACGACCTTGAAGAGTTTCCTCTCCAACCTAATTCAAGGCCCTAACCCTAAACTAGTTGGTTGACCCTACAAACATAAAAGTCTAATTAATTTTAGGTTTAGAGTTCGTTTTAATGGATTTATTAACTCAAGGGATATGGCAGTGAAACTAGTTATGTTATAAGAGAAGAAAAGAAGAGAAAAAGACAAAACTTGGAAGCAAAATTACATTTAGTCAAAAGTAAAGATTTACAACTAACTCTTGGTAACCAACTTTTTTGTAACTAACTTTTTCCAAGATATTTAAAAAGAAGACCTAAAATGAAATTTCACTTCTACAAGCTACTTAAGTTTCAATAAATTAGTAAAGAACTTAAAAAATGAACTCTTTTTCCTTTCTAGTAAAATAACTAACTCGAACTACTTTACCAAACTAAAAATGATTTTTTTTTTTCAAACAAGAAAAACTTGAAATAAATATTTTATTTTCTCTTTTCTCAAAGCAAATGAAAGGGGGGAAAGAACAACAACACAATACTGAAACATATATTTGGCCTACTGCAAATCATAGGGAATCACAAAAGAAACCAAACAGGAAGATCAATCACTCAAAGACTCGTTCAAAAACCTTTCAGAAGTAAACACAAGAAAATTCAAAAAGACAAGTAAACTCAAATCTAACCCAAGCTATGGTTGTAAAAAAAGAGACTATGAACTATATCAAGAAACCCTAAGAATTTTAAAACTCAATCAGGAAATAGGTTGACTACCTCTTTTTTTTTTTAATTCTTGAACCAGTTATGCAACTGTTGTTTCAGTAGCCTGCGTATGTATGTGGGTTTTTTACTTAGTAGGACGCGCATGTATGTGGGTTGTCCAAAAGTAGGGTGCGTACACCTATGTACTTCCTCCAAATAAAAAACAAAAAAACAATCTTATAGGGAAGGAAGAACTTGTATGGCACCTGAAGGTGATTAGAATCCCTTAAAAGACTCAGAAGACTCAACAGAAAATCGAAAGGAAAAAAAAAAACAATCAGACAACCCGAAAATCCCTTAAAACCTTAAAGTCTTTCCTAGTATGGTCGCCAGTTCTACTAGCGGGAAAAACCCCCCTATGATTACATTAGGGTACAAAATGTAGGAAGATCAATTAACCATATAAAATTCATCTACTTCTGTAAACTACCTCAAACATACCAAAACTCATACAAGAAAATAAAATATGAAGGTGATCAGGTAACTATACCTCTACTCCATGTCTAGTGATGATCCCCTCGCGCTTGGAAGATTTTCTTACCGCACGCCTCCTCCCAGGGTTGGCCTACATCCAAATATTGACAAACAACAAACGAAAAGCATATTATTCCATATACAAATTAGGGTTATATGTTAGAATGTCAAAACATAAACCAATAAAAGAATTCAATACACCATGATTTGGGACAGGAAAATTAATTCTTTTATTAATAACTCAATCATTATAGCTTTAGAATCAAATATGATTGTTGCTCCATGAACCTGGTTTGGGATCCTCTTCACCAAGCTCCAAGTGCACCTTTGTAAGGTTTATCCTCTCAACCTTGTGATCTCTTCTTGGGAAGTGAATGGGTTCTAATGGAGGAAGAAGGGATAATTGGGAAAAGCTGAGGCAATTCTCACAAAAGGGTTGTAATAACTTGGGCAAGGAGGGGATGTGAAATAGGAATATTTTCAATGTTCTTATGTATAGATATAAAATGATACCTGAACACCTCCTTTTATATGAGAAAAGGATGGTTATTTGGTTGGGTGACGAGCTATAGGCAGTGGATTAGTTTGGAAACTACCCAATAGCCCGTAATCTCAATGAATTCCTTCCAACTTTTTATTTTTTGCATCTTTTTCAAGTATATGCGGGTTGTAGTTGTGCAACATGCGTACATACATGAGTTGTAGTGGTGCAGAAAGCATATATATGCCGGTAGTAGTGGTGCAGGGCTTATACATCTTCAAAACATTGGTTTTTTAGAAGAGCAACTCAACAGTGCTTTGGAAAAAAATGCAAGTAAAAGGGCCAAAGGCTAGGTATGCATGTGTAGATAAATTTAGGGTTATTAAAAAGGACCTGGAAATTTCTTAGGTAGACGTAGCCCACACTGGGTGAACCACATATATATGTGACTCTATTGTATTGTGTATCTTATTTGTTTTACTTCTGCATTTTGTTTATTTTATTTCTCTACAATCATGTTTTTGTAACATCAAAGGACTCGATATCATCATCAAAATGGATGCCCTAGTTGAAGGTCAACCCCACCATCCTCAAATCATCATAGCGCATGACATTGTCATCAACATGCTCAACATATAGAGTGAAGAATGCCATCGTCCAAGGTGAAAATAAAGCCCATCATCTCTCCAATGGGTTTCTAATCATCTCCAAGTGCAACATCCTCAGATCAAAGACTAATATGGATTCAAGGTGTAATTTTCCAAGGTGTGGGATTCCTACCCATATGATGGCCAATCTAACCATATCTACAATACTTGAGCTCATATGTTCATTGTATAATATCCACAAGGTATAATAATGTGTCCTAGGGTGTGTCTAGTCATTATATGGCCCAACACTCTGCATAAAGTGTGAAACGTCCTCTGAATGGTGCACAATGTCTTGGGTGTCATCATGAAAACATCCTCCAAAGGAAAGTTCAAGTGCACCATGGTCAAACAAAATTCACCAAATAAGGAAATACCAACAATCACAAGATACAAGATCCATTAGAGTCATACAATTTAATCCATCACTTTATACAAAATCCAGATAAGCAATTCGCATTAGGTATCTTCTTAAAAATTCACATTAGCTCAATACTTTATGAAATTTTCCAAGTTTAGGTATGGGAGGACCATCAAAATACCCTATTAGATGTGCCAATACCCAAGTAGAGGGATATTTCTAGGAAAACCTATCAAAGTGCAAGTATAGTGAATGAAACTGTTAGGGCTACTTCATGGTGATGGAGTCATTAACATGCAAGGTATTCTAATTGGTACAACTCCATGAGAGGATTTTATAGGGATTTCTTGCTTCTTGAGATACCCTTTCCTCAACAATGTGTGTATTTGATGAAGACCAAATATGGGGGTCCTTCGAATCGATGGAATTGTCGGTTATGGGCCCATGAAATGGACTGAATTGTGTCCATGGAAATAATACTCCAACAATCTCTTCAATATACCCTGGATTACATCTTAGAGTATTCAACTCTACCTCACCTTATGATGTTTATAGGAACTTCATTATCTTTCGCAAGTCTCACCAAAACCCTGAATGTTAACCCCTCACATGACCTCGGACTAGAACCTTGGGCTATCAAATTTATTCCTTGTCCTGAACCATCAGAATTTCCCCTCTCAGACTTCTCTATATGAGTGTCATAATCGGACTCTCTCTGAGTGAGTCACTCTAACCAGTCGGACTCCATTGACTCTGATGAACTATAAATTCCCCAGCAGGTCGGACCTCTCTTGTTGGAGTGTTATGGAATAGAGTCACTCTGATGGATCCATGATCCCATAGTTTGGATATGACATAATTCCACCATATGTCCCCCTCCAAAACCATCAATATAGAGACTTTGAATTGATCTTCGCCATCAGTCTGTGTATCTCTTATAATGAACCTTCTAACCATTTATAACTCCGATAGTTCATCAGATTTTGCCTTTGTGAGTATCACCTCCTAAGGGTATTAGTATATACTCTGATCGAAAACCAATCATGACCATTCTCTCCTTTTTGATGGAAAATCATATCATCTTCACGATCTCCTCCAATGTTCAAGGTCTAATAGAGCATTTTGAGTCATCGATTATCCTTCCCAAATAATGAATGACTAGATTGTGGCTCCTCCATGATGTTATTTCAATGGATCATCGTTGATCCTTATAGTGATCAATGGTGAATATTCCTCCTCACTTTAATGCGACTTCCCTTTTCCATTTATCACCTACAACACACGTTCATGGCCTATCACACACACAATTATAAATTCAACAGACAACCTTAACATAATAACTCACAAATCCACATGAGACTGACAAATACACAATAATACACAATAAAATTATATCTATCTTGAATAATATAGTATAGTTGTTTCAGGATTAATCCGTAAGTGTAGACACGAACCGATCTCCCTAGATCCACCTGGATCTAGAACAAAACAGGACAGAATAATACACTTTCCCTAAATCTAGCCTATTGAATGAACTAAGAGATAAGGATTATGGACATACCTTGTGAACGCTTTCCTTAAATCTCTGTTGTTCCAAGCTTTGCTTCAATGCTCTCGTGCCGTTAAGATCACAACAGTACAAACCAATCGAAGTAAAGGTAGATTAATATATTCAATAGCTAGTCTATACATATGATCAAGGAGTTATGTAATAAAGTGACATCATCTTTATGGGAAAGGGACATATTATTGTATTGAATTAATTGAAAGTGAAAATTACAACCTGAGCCTTGATGTCGTAGATATCCTTTCGATGGCTCCTAGTTCTGACACACACACTTGCTCATGCATGAAGAAAATCAACCACTTTTGATGACCTTGCTGGTGTCTCTAGCTGCTGTAGCATCAGTCCTTCATACAGCCTTTCAACAATTCTCCAATCAATCTCTTGCTAGCTTGCTTCTAACATTTTCCATAAGAATTCAGCTCAAGATATAGGAGAAGATAGATTAGTTACTTGGATAGGAATGATCCCAAGATATCTGGAATGCCAGCATCTGAACAACCATTCGAAGCCAACTCATGTTTCTAGAAGATTCCCTTCTAGAAGATTCAAGATTTTTATCTTTTTCCTTCCTTTGAAACATGTTCATACCCTGACAGTTAATTACAGTGCGAATTGTTCTCACTCCAGCTTAATGTAGCCTGCAAGAATCAGGCATTCTCACAGGCAGATATATAGGTATCCTACGAACATCCCTTAAAAGCATGATTTCTGGAAGCAGACAAATGTAACTTTTATCAGGAAAGTGTTCATAGTGAAGAGCTTGATTTTCCATCATCATAACATCATCATGATGACCAAAATTGTGGATAACAATAGCCTCTCTAGGCTAGGCCACCCTCTCTACTTTTTTTACATTGTGTGAGTCCCCCTCACTCATGCCCATAGGATACATTTATATGAAGAAAAATTACAAGCATTAGATCGTCATAGATCCAATTTATCCTCGCTCTATCCCTAAGATTGGTCAAACCAAGAAATATCATAACAAATACACAACGACCTTATCATTTTTCACCAAATTTGAGGAAATCTTGTCCTCTTGGCCACATTACATCCACGTCCACCTTCTGGAAGGTTCAATATTTCAACCTTCATTTATTTTTTGGGGGGGGGCTCAATGCTCCTGCATCAGACTCCCAATGTAGAAAATATTCATGATCTTCTAATCATGTGTCTCTATTGTCGCTTCCATCTTCAACCTTTAGTCTTCCTTTTTCCTCATGCATCACTTCATCATACGTTATGTTCCTCCTCATGCTCAATAGTGATATAAAACCAATCCTTTCCTCTTTAGAAAGACTTTGCACCTACTACCCAATACCTCATCAATATTTCTCCTGAGCTTAACCTTTTGGTATTATAGGTTCTCTCCTCTAGAACCTTTTGAGCACTTCTTTCTCTAGGATTATGCACCTGCCCACTCTTCATGTAGAGAAATTTTTTTGTTGCTCCGATACCACTTAATGAAGAAAAAATATATGGGTCCTTCGAATCGATGTTCCTATGGGTTATGGGCCCAAAAAATGGACTAAATTTCATCCATGTCAACAATACTTCAACAATCCCTTCAATGTAACCTAGATCACATCTCGAAGTCTTCAACTCTACCTCGCCTTATCAAGTTTATAGGAACTTCATTATATTTTGCATGTCTCACCAAAACCCCAAATTCTAACCCCTCACATGACCTCGAACTATAACCTTGGGCTATCAGTGTTCCTCCTTATCTTGGACCATTGGAATTTCCCCTTTATGATTTCTCTATCAAAGTGTCATCCTCAAACTCCCTCTGAGTGAATCACTTTGTCCTTTCAGAATCTAATGACTATGATGAACTAAAAGTGCCACAATAGTTCAAACCTCTCTTATGAGAGTGTTCTAGAATATATTCACTCTGATGAATCTATGCTCCAATAGTTCAGATCCAACAAACTACCGCCATACGTCCCACTCGAGAACCATCGATCTGAAGAATCTTAATTGATCTTCGCCGTTGGTCTAGGTCCTCTTCTATTGAAACTTATGATCATCTATAACTCTGATAGTTCATCAGATTATCGCCTCCTCGGGGTATTGGTATCTAGTATTATCTAAAACTAATCATGACCAATATCTCCTTTCCGATGGATGATCAGGTCATCTTCACGATATCCTTCGATGGTTATGTTTTGATAGAGCATTTTGAGTTTTTGATTCTCCTTCCCAAACAATGAACTGTCGAATCATGGCTCCTCAATGATACCATTTCAATGGATCATCGTTGATCCTTATAGTGACCAATGGTGAATCTTCCTCATCACTAGAATGTGACTTCCCTTCTCCATTCAGCACCTGTAGCATGTGCTCATAGCCTCCCACACACACATTCATAAATTCAACACACAAACTTAACATAATAACTCACAAATCCACATGAGACTAACAAATACACATTAATACATAATTACATTATATTGAGCTCAAATAATATAGTATGGCCTCCCTCTTGGATTATTTTACATTGTGCCAGCCCCCCTCACTCATTCTCATGGCATACATTTATAACAAGAAAAATTGCAAGCATCAAGTCATCTCATATCCAATGTATCCTCTATCTATCCCTATGATCACTCAAACCAAGAAATATCATAACAAATACACAACAACCCTATCATTTTTCACTAAATTTGAGGAAATGTTTTCTTCTTGTCCATGTCATGTCCATGTCTGCTTTCTGGAAGGTTCAAGATTTGAAATTTGATTTGGGGGGGGGGGTTCAATGCACCTGCATCAATATTCCAAACCCATTTATTTCCTTTTGATATTCTTTTATTACTTCGCAATTCCTCTTTTCAAGTTTCAAGCAGTGTATTCATTATTTTCTTTTCTTACTAGGATTAAATCCTTTTAATTGATATGCATTCAATGCATTAGGACTAGGGGTGATCGCCACATAGTGAGGGGGTAGAGTTGAAGTTGACCTTTGGATTTTAACTTGGTCATTTATTTTCCCATCATTTATTATTTCTTTAATAAAGTTCTTTCCCTTTCTTATTCATTTTTTAGTAGTTGCATCAACCTCGACATTCTATCCATTCTTCTCATAAGAGAATGAATCATGGGCCTTTTTGGTGTACATGTAACAACCATTACAAAATTTCAGTGCATTATGGAATACCCTAGGATGGAAAGTGTTAAGTATGGGGGGTGGAAGTATGTTTCCCCTATCAAATCCTCTTGATACTACCCCTATTCCCCAAGACTGACAACACTAGGATAGGACACAAATGATGGCCACCAAGGTGAAACAAGACAATAATCATAACTTCCAAGTTTATGATTCATTATCTAACTTCAAACCATGGTCCTGACCTAAATTTCTAATGCATTAAATATGAAACTTTATATGGAACAATGACTAGTGTACCTCATAATGTGATGGGCCATCATCATCCAATGAACCATGTTGATGAGGTGTGATAAGTTGATCTAAATGAGGAGGAAGGAAAATGAGAGGCTGCAATATGTGGAGAATAATGATAATCATCATCATCATTGAGATCATTGTATTCATTGCAGGACATGAGACACAATCTCCCCAAGGTGGGAGGAGGTAACAAGTACAAAATCCTAACCCTAGGAGACGAAGTGCCAAAAGGTGTTTTGGGCCTTGAGGTAGTTAGTTTCAACATCAAATTCTCAAGGGCACAACTTTCACATACAATATTCATTTTGTGTGCATAATAGCTCATTGGAAAACTCTAACTAATGACTACAATATTGCATCATGGCCTAGATGTGTCGATGACAAACAAAGGCTCTTTAATTTCCAAGAAAACATCATTTAAGGCCTCAAAACGACCTCAAAAGTTTAGGACCCAAAAAATACTAAAAAATCATGAAAAAACTACTAATATGGAGAGCTATGTTGAGTTATTGGAAGAGGTGGGTGGCCATCGATATCCACCTAGACCATATCCATTGTTGAGGTTGAAGAGTTATCGTATGGGAGATAACCTAAATTTATTTAGTGAAATGGAAGTGGACCAAAAGGTGGAAAATGGATTCTTCGTGTTCCTAACATAGTGGGAATATACTGGGCCCCTTCCATCATATCCTTTTTAGCATGTCCTAACTCCAAGTGGGAACAACACCTTATATGGATAACCATGTGTTATATCACCAATTTCCACACCTATGCATTTGTGACTTGGCCTTACCCTTTTCCTATTTTGCTAAGTAAAATCCCAATATTTCTGCATCAAGTCATCTAAAAAACTTGTCATTTGTTGATATCCATGCATTTCCCTTATGCAAAACATGGACATTCCTTCCTTACAAGATTGCAGCCCATGGCTTCCCTCAAAAATCATGAAAAAAAAATTTGACTTTTCAGGTGGGTTTTTCGGTTGGGCTTGTTTCCTAACGTTCCCATGCCCATACAAAATTGATTCCAACTCCCCCAACCTCTTGAGGAATATATAAAATCAAAATTGAGGGATAATATGAGGAGAATTCTTTTGGTGCAAGGTTATGCTGCTGAGGTATAACAAGCTTCCCTATCCTTATTATTCTTTGAGTAACATTCCCCAATCTGGAAACTCATTTTTTAGTGCCTCTTTTCTTATTATATAGTCATAGTGTGTTTCCTTATCCCTATATGGGATATCCAAGGAAGAGTATTACGGTTGAGTTGATACTTGAAGGATTCATGGAAGAACCTAGGAAGTTGTCTCTAAAGCAGTGCCAAAAGCGATTTAGGTTGTAATTAGCCTTCATATTTGGTGTGAATAGAAGAGATCTATTTCCCTCAAAATTGTGTGTTCATTGCAACATTGTGTGTCCTTGATTATCATATTTTCTTTTAATATAGTACATGACACGTATATTGTTTCATTATATAACTACCTCATAGCAATTCTTGTCTTGATTCTATTTTGCAGGCTCGTTCTGACAAAGGATCAGGAGCTCTTTGAAAAGCAGGAGTGGGGATCGACATCAAATGAGAAACTTAAGGTGCTCTCTTTCTCCTTTCTTTACCTACTTTCTCCTAGAAAATGTAGGTGTTATTTCAATTTTGTATACTTGTTTGTGAGGGAATATTTCAGTCTTTTCAATACAGTTTTGATTTGTCCTAATTCGACCCAAAGTCACAAGGGAAATATCCCCAGTATGGTCCCCAATTTTTTCTTTCTCTACATTGTTTGCATTGTTATTTGAAAAGGAAAAAGATACTATAATTGGATTGTTCATGCATTTTCCTGTTGAAACTCTTTTTTCATTTGAAGAATTAGTGTAAATTTTTATTTTCCAGTGTTCTTATAAGTTTCATTTTTGCAAAAGTCTCAAACAATATTAGTCACACCTATGTACCCCTTGAGTAAAAACAACCACTAAGATGAATGCTAAACTTAAAATGTACTATAATTTGTTTCTAGGGTTCACAAACAAGTTTAGGGTTAGGGCCTTGGGTTTATATTGCATAGATAACTCTCCAAGGCCGCAAAAAAAAACATAGGAGTCTGAGTTAGGAAGAGTCTCAAATCCAATTTTCTTATAATTATAGTCGGGAGCCTCCTCTAACATAAGAGATAAATAGAAGGTTGTGTGAAGGAGAGTCGGGTAGCTTTCTCCTCTGAAGCTTGACTAAGCGTAGTGGAGAGATCGTATATTTGGGGTTTCTCTAGTTCCTTTACCTCCATGAGAGGCGTTGCTTTCAAAGATTTGGGCTTTGTTACCCTTCCCATATGTTCGATCACGATTGTTGACTGTACCCCTCAAGCATTGAATATGATTCAATAACCTTAGTGTATTTTCCTAGCGATCTTAGAGCTAACTATTGGGGCTTGCCATGGTACCTAGGGCATATTTTGTATCACACTTTTTATTACTACTAAAGGGTGCCCTGCGAAGCATGGATACTTTCACTAGATAAGGATGGTTAGTGGAGGTAAGGATAACTGCATCTCATTCTTTCATTCATTGGTCCATGGGACTTAATTAACTTGTGCCTTTGTCTTGAAGGTCCCTTTCCGCTTTTTTATTTTTGGACTCAAGCCCTCATCCACCAAGGCTGAAGACTTGGAAAAGTTGTTTTATTACGATGTTTCTCTTAGGTATTTTTATTGGAGTGCTACTTTTTGTAGTTGACCTTAGGTTGTTTCAATGTCACCACTTTTGAATCATTTATTCACAGTGGTTGAACAATCGCTCGGATGATTGGGAAGGACCCCTGGTATTTCTTATGAAAATGTTGAGACACCTCCTGGAAGGCATGGAGTTTTACACCCCTGGTTTGTCATAATTAGTGCGTGAGAATTTTAGGGACATGAACAATCCCACAAGAGATGAACCTATGCAAAAGAATGATATGGCCAAATTTCTTAAGGATACCAACCAAGGGATCCCTACCCAAGGGGATTCTTGTGTTTTTCCTTTCTTTGGAAATGTTAGTGCCCCCTTGATGGCCACATTGAACATTCTTGGTTTGAATGTAGGACTATCAGTTTGGTTGTGTACCACTCTAAATGTATCGAATTACCTTAATGCTTATATGATCAGCACCTTATGTCAAGGGAATTGTATGGGTGTTTATCCTTCACCTTCTACATCTGCAAAGTTTACTCCTTCTCCTTCTCCCTATTTTGGTAACATTATAGTTTCTAGTAACTAGAAGTATAAAAGGTCTAGGAAGAGGAAGAGTAAGAAAAAGAATTCATCGACCTCTTTTCTTCATGTTGGAGACCTATCACCTGCCTCTACAAGTCATGTTGGGGGTGTTAACACACATTGTTGATCGAGGGTGTTTTCCTTAGGAAATGGCATTTTGGCAAAAAAAATGACAAGAAGCGGGCTAAAACCCACTAAATGTCGCTTATCCTAAGTTTCTAAGCCCCAGTGCATGGTGATAACGGGCACGTAGATCTAGTCGGTTGATATCTCCACACTCAAATCTACATCTCAAGATCCATATCAGACNCCCCCCCGCCGACATTCTTCCTTTAACAGGGGGGGTTCTAAGCTAAGAGGTTTTTGAGTGCGATTCCCCCACTAACAATGCGCGTCCTCATTAACTCAGAACACCCCCCGCCCCTCCACTCAATACCTCTTACCACTACCCCCCCGAGCTAGCCCACTTACTGCCTCCCGATGTTGTTGCATGCTCCTCCTACCACGTGTTTTCCACTTGGGCTCTCATATTCTTGTCACATATTCCCATTCATATCATGCCTCCTACTTCCTCCACCTATTTTACTCTCATCGTTCCCCTTTCCCTTATCCCTCTCACTTCCCAACATCTTTCTTCCATGTCATCCCCACCTATTCCATTACTCCTTTCTCTCTTTCATCTCATCCTCTCCTCTATCTTCGCTTCCTATCCATGCCCGTCCACCTGGCCATCTCTCGCCCATTTTTCATGTCAATCATTCCAATCACCTCATCAGATCCTTGCCCACATCTTCCTTCTATCCTCCCCCCCTGAGATTCCAACGTGGATCCAAATGGTAGAATGCAAAGGCATCCAAGTTCTACAAGTGCAAATTTGACTTGGGCCTTCCCAATCCCAAGAAAGGTAGTTATCGAAGCAGGTGGTGGTGGTTGAACATCATTTCCACCATAAATAGAAAGCCCAGGGAAGGACTGTCAACAAGTCAGATCCTTTGTAGGCATGTTCTAAAGTACGATTGCGTCTGACAAAAGCTCGTGTGTGACAAGAGACTGCATGAATAGTATGCCAGAAAGCATGCAGATGTAATGCCTTCAACGCAAAGGCTCGAGCAAGCTTCATTTGTTTTTTCTTCGAGTATATAGGAGTCTTTCCCATATTTGGTTAGTGACGATGGTTGAACTACGCTCCCGATTGTAAATTTTTAGTAAAGCCTCTGGTTCTCTAGTTATGTATGTCATGTTTAGACTTCTTGTTTAATAATAGTCAACCCTCTTTCTCATCTCTTTTTCCTCTGATACTAAATGCTCGAGCATGGAGGATCCAGTCGAGTTATTTCGATGGTATTGTAATGTATGTTTGATTACAGTATTGTTGTAATGTTTTAAGTTTATTAAAGTTCTGAGACAAGAGGATCTTGTCTTCTACGTTTTCTCTCCCTTGGTTGTTGGAAGACTAGATGTCCACAACAAACCGCCACACCTTTATCAATGTTCTTTTTTACCACTTACCACTATACCCAACTTACTGAATGAAATTAGATTGAGACCTCACCTGATCATGTGTACTAAAGCATTTTTATGAGTTAAAGCGATATTATTATGAGTCTGTGTCCATCTGACCCCCCATAAATTTATTCATTGTGACACATAAACTGATGGCTATTGGGCTTACCTTCAATGCAATCTTAAGGTGACTTCTAGTGCTAACATTTATGGCACCGTTGTCAGGGATGAATTGAATATTTTCCCTAGGATTTCAACGACAAGGATTATTGGTTCTGAAGGTGCATCAGAACTCAATACAACGAAGATTGCAACCCACACCTGGAGACTCCATTGAGGTGACTCCATTGTTTCAGTTGTGGCTTCCAGAGGCAGAAACATGAGGTCTACTCCACAGCTGCCTTTAGCAACACTTGAAGCTGACCCGGAGAAAATAATCAAAAGGATAAATACCCTTCAATAAGGTACTTCAACTGCTGAACCAGGTATTTATGATGATTTTCACCACCCTCATTTATAAACTCCAATAGTTTCTTCTCTTTTTCCTGTTATACCATCTGTTGGAGTTTACCGAAGCTTAAATTTTGGGATTGTTCCTGTTGATTTATCCTCTCCTGGTCTAGGATTGGAAGGAGAAATTCTTGTCACTCCTATCTCCCCTGAAGTTGTACCATGGTTTATACCCAAGACCTCAAAATATTTTCCCATTCTGGGTTTTACCACTCCTCCCCCTATTAGATTTGTTGCTTTTACAGAGAGGGAAACTTCTATTCCCTCAATCCCTCTAGCCTTTTCCCCCAATCCTTTTTTGTTTCCCTTTCCTTCCAGAAACACACCCCCAATCTCCCCTGTTCGAGATCCATCCCCTCCTGTTTCTCCTCCACCTCACATCCCAATGGTGGGTGTTAATCCCCCTAGGAACATAATGGATGCCATAGTGGCTGAAAGATATTCCCCTCTAGTCCTACCTCAACCAATGAATTCTCTCCCTACTGGAGACTACCTAAAATACATGCCAAAATTCACTATAGAAGAAGACATAACTGTTGAAGAACACCTTGCTTCCTTCTACAGTTATGCATACAATTTGAATATTGAAAATGAGGATGTGTGGGTGAGAGTTTTTGTCTAGAGCCTTGATGGTGAGGCTAGGAAATGGTTTAGAGGATTAACCCCTGGATCCATTGTTGGGATTGAGGATTTATATGATGTTTTCTTGAGACAATGGGGGGATAAAAAAATATGTTATGTATTATATCACAGAGTTTGGGTCCCTAAAAAGAAAAGAGGCAGGGTCTGTCTCTGATTTCTCCAAAATATTCAACAAAATGTACAATAATATCCCTGCTGAGATAAATCCTACAAAAGCATCTGCTAAAATTACTTATGCTAGTTTTTTTTACCCTAATGTATGCCTCCTATTAAGAGAAAGAAGAGATACTTCCTTGAATCATATGCAATATGAAGCCCTCGAAGTAGATTCCAATGTATTGGCAGTTGACAGACTTAGGAATAAAACTGATAGATATGGAGGAAGAGGGATATCTAAAGCTTCAACCTCAGGTTCCTCTGCATCCCACCCTCAAGTAGATGAATTGACCAAGCCGGTGAAGTCTCTTTCTTCAAAAATGGAGAAGATGAAATTTGAATGGAAGCAGAGTTATAAGAGTTCCCAAAGTATTGATAACAGGGGTAACTTCAGAAGACCAAACAATACCCCCCAGATACTTCCAAGAGATCCTAGAAGTAGAGATAGCGATGATAAAAAAATCCAAACCCCTCTCTGAAATAATATTATCGTTTATGTAGAAGGTGAGGAAGAAGAGTTAGATCCTGAAATCCATTGTCTTGGAGACACCTCCCCTTTTCCCCATTTAACTCAATCTTCATATGAGGAGTCCCTCATGGACAGCCAAATAAATGAGTTGAGTAAAGGGGAGGAGACCAATAGTAGTCCCCATAGATATAATTTCAGGTCTAAGAAGAAATAAGGGAAGTCTGACGTCCCTAATCATCCTTCCAGAGTAGAGAATCCTTCTAAAGATGCAGTGAACAATAGAAAGGAGAAAAAAACACAGAATCCCTCACCATTAGCCAAAAGTCTTGTCCCTAAAGTAAAATAAATTATGAATCCCCCCTATTCTTTCAACTTTGAGCATGAAATTCAAAATATTAGGATCCTCATACCCCTTTCAGAGCTAGTCAAGCATGGGGATTTTAAAAGGTCTCTCTCTAAGCTATTACAGTCTGAGACTGCATCTCACTCCCCAGACTCAGTTAATCTTTAGGATGAAAATCCAGTAGTCATATTAGGTCCCATGGTAGAAGATAGAGATGATACATCCCCTCCCTTCTATACATATCTGAACATACATGACAAGGTGTTGCATAATTATTTGATGGACTCAGGGGCCTCTCATAATCTCATGCCCAAATATGTCATGGATGAACTTGGACTAGAAATCAAGAAAGATTATCATGACTTGTATTCTTTTGATTCTAGGAAAGTGCAGTGTCTTGGGGTCATTAAAGATCTAGTCGTGACCTTGTTTCAGTTTCCCATGAAAAGTGTGTTCATGGATATCGTGGTAGTTGATGTTCCCCCCAAGTTCGACATGCTATTGTCAAGATATTGGATAAAGAGACTCAGAGGAACATTGCAAATGGACCTCACATATGCTACCATTACTGTGTTCGTAGGGGAGCATAGAATACTGTACAGAGAAGCTCAGCTAGCCTACATTATCAGTGATGAATATGACCCCACCAACCATCCTATTTTTTCCCTTGATACTGATTTGGGATCTAGCTTGTTGCAGCTTACTGATGCTCCCGAACCACCTCTTGAAATCAGAAAATAGTGCCTTATTCTTTGTGGAGAATCTCCTCCAGTCACTTCTGTTTGGAAAATGTTCTTTGATGGAGCCTCTTCAAGAGAAGGTGTTGGTGTTGGAGTGGTCCTTTTTTCATCTTTTCAAGAGATTATATCTCTATCCTACAAAATAGAATTTGAAACTACCAATAATGTGGCAGAGTATGAAGCTCTTGTTTTGGGTTTGAGGGTTGCAAAGGACATGGATATCAAAGAGGTATCAGTGTTTGGAGATGTCGAGTTAATTTTCCATCAGATCAGAAAAATTTATCAAGCCAAGAACCCTCATCTTAGGAGTTACAGAAATGAAGTATGGGATCTAGTTGACAATTTTTTCTTAGCTTTCAATATTTCATTTATTCCAAGGGAAGAGAATGCCCTAGATGATTCTTTGGTTGTCTAAGCAAGTAATTTTAGAGTCCCTCTGCCACCGAAGCTTAGGTATGATGTATAAGTTAAATATAGACCCTCTATACCTGATAATGTCAATAATTTGAAAGTGTTTGAAGATTATCTCGAGATCAAAAGATTCTTAGAAACTGTGATGAATTTTTTGCATTACACATTGATCAGGATCCCGATTCTGAATTAAATCCTCATGCTGATGTTTTTTCTGAAAAAAATTTGCTAATCATCATATTGTTCAGTTGCCTAGCAATCACCTCCGAAAGGGACTAGTTCCTTTGGAAATACTATTTGATAGAAATGATGTGGCGGTAAAAGGTAAGGACTCAAATGAGGAAGCTGATGTGGATGAGTGCAATATTGGCACAGAGGAGGATCCAAAATTTGTCAAGATGTCAAGCATCTTATCGAGGGAGAAAAGGGCCGAGTATGCTGAGCTATTAAGGGAATTTGTTGATGTGTTTTCTTGGACCTATGAAGATCTCAAAACATATAACACAAGTGTCATTGAGCATAAGATCCCATTGAAAGAGGAAGCCAAACCATTTAGCCAGAAATTAAGACAAATAAATCCTATGTTGCTACCTATTATGGAAAGGGAGGTAAAGAAGCTATGGACGCCCAAATAGTTGTCCCTTTGAGATATTCGGAGTGGGTAGCCAACCTGGTCCCAGTAAGAAAAAAGAATGGGGAAATAATATTGTGTGTCGATTTCAGGAACCTGAACAGAATCTCTAAGAAGGAAAAATACCCTTTGCCAAAGATGGAACACATATTGCAGAGCGTGACAGGCGCATCCAGAGTTTCCATGATTGATGGCTTTTCGGGCTACAATCAAATCTATGTCCTTCCTGAAGATAGATAAAAGACAACTTTCACCACTTCTTGGGGAACATTCATGTATGCTAAAATTCCCCTTGGATTGATGAACGCAGGGGAGACCTTTCAACAAGCCATGGACATCACCTTCATTGGAGAAAGGGATAAATTTTTGGTCATCTGTTTGGATGAAATTATAATCTTCTCAAATTCTGATACAGATCATTGTGAACATTTGAAAAGGGTCTTCTTAAAATGTAGGAAATTTGGTCTTTCCTTAAATCCCAAGAAATCATTATTTTCCATGAAAGAGGGGAAATTAATGGGCCACATAGTATCAGCTGAGGGATTCAGGATTGATCCTAGCAGGGTAGAAGCAATCTGAGCCTTGTCAATCCCAATATCCAAGAAGGAAGTCCAGTATTTCTTGGGAAAAATTAATTTCCTAAGAAGGTTTGTTTCCAATTTTGCTGAAATGGTAAAGCTCATAACAGCCATGCTCGGGAAGGGAAATGAAGTGAAATGGATCGCTGAGTCCATAAATTATTTCGACCAAATCAATAAAGCATTGACTGAGGCACCTGTGCTTATTAGTCCCGATTACTGCAAATATTTTCTGATTTTTTCTTTTGCTTCTTTTGATATAGTGGTCATCATCTTATTGCAGAAAAACGTTGAAGGGTTGGAGCAGCCTATTCCTATTTTAGCAGAGCACTAAGGGACGCTGAGATAAAATATGACATCGGGGAGAAGTAGGCCTATGCCTTGGTGAGAGATCTCAAATCTTTCAGAGTTTTTGTTATGCATTCAAAGATCATTGCATATGTTCCTTTAGCCTCTGTGAAGGACATTCTCATTCAACCTGACATAGACAAACGAAGGAGCAAGTGGATTGCCAAAATCCTTGAGTTTGATATGGAAATAAAGCCTACCAAACTAGTCAAAGGACAAGGTTTAGTCAAGATATTGGTTGAATCCAATTGCAAATATTTGGAGATCAACTTCATCAACACCTGTTCAGAAAATCAGCAAGCCGAGTTGTCTAATGTAGGCCCAACAATAAACCCTCCATTGGCAGAATGCACTTGGTACAAAGAGATTATATTTTTTCTGCAAGAGTTAATACCTCCTGATGGAATGGGGAAAAGAAAGGATAGATCCTTAAAGATCAAATAAATTAGATATCTCCATATTAACTAGGTCGTGTATTGGAAACACCCTCTAGTATTATTCTTGAGATGTTTAAACCCACAAGAGGCCCAAAGGATTATATTTCATTTTCATGACAACCTATGTGGGGGACATCACTTCTAGAGAACCATAGCCTATAAAATTCTCAGGGCTAGGTACTTTTGGCCTAGCCTATCCACTGATGTCTCTGCAAAGATTAGGGCTTGTGTTAAGTGTTAAAAGTTCTCTAGGAAGTAGCAACTCAAGTCTCTGCCACTGAAGCCTGTGGTAGTTGCAAGACCCTTTCAGCAGTGGGGCCTAAACTTTATTAGGGAAATTCATCCTACTTTGAGTGGTCAACACAGATAGATCCTAACTTCAATAGATTATTTCACCAAATGGATAGAAGTTATTCCCATAGGGAGTGCTTCTCACAAAGTATTCATTGGTTTCCTTGAAGATATTATGGCAAGGTGTGGTTGTCCGAATAGAATCATCACTGACAATGCTACATACTTCAAGGTCGAGCCATTGGTCAAGTTCTCTGAGTAGTTCAAAATTTTATTGATCCGATCCACCCCCTACTATCCCCAAGGCAATGGACTAGAAGAATCCTCTAACAAAAGCCTTATAAATATTATCAAAAGACTACTAGAGGAAAAGAAGAAAGCATGGGATTCAAAGCTCAAATTTTCTTTGTGGGATGACAGAGTGACAAGAAAGATATCTTTGGGTGTCTCTCCTTTTTAGCTCGTGTATGGAGTTGAGGCAATTTTTCCTTCTCAACTCACCTTGCTAGTGGAAAACTTCTTCCAAGACTACCAAGGGGAGCCTAATGATATGATCATAAGAATAAAACAACGAGTAGAAGTGCAGCAGACTAGAGAGAAGATGTTGGACAAAGTACATGAACATCAGCAGAAGATCAAGCCGGTCTTTGATAGGAAGAGCAGTAAAAAGGATTTCCAGCTGGGAGATCTAATACTCAAATGGGATGCACCCAAACAGGACAAGGGAAATCATGGTAAATTTGAAGCCCTATGGATTAGACCCTTCCAAATATCTGAGATATTTCCAAATAACACTTATAGGTTACAGAATTTGGAGGGGGATAAAGTTTTTTGTGGCCCTGTTAATGGGCATTTTCTTAAAATGTTCATTGTTTGAGCCATGCATGGCTCCTCCATGTCATTGTAATTATCATTTTCTCTTTTATTTTCTGTTTCGATGAAGTGAATCCACAACCCAATATTAAAGGCATTGAAGCTATAGAAGAGTTCTTAGAGCCTCACAGAGAGGACTCTATCCCCCATGGAGCCTAATGTTAACACACATTGTTGATCGGGGGTGTTTTCCTTAGGAAATGGAATTTTAGTAAAACAATGACAAGAAGCATGCTAAAACCCACTAAATGTCACCTATCCGAAGTTTTTATGCCCTGACGCATGGTGCTAAGGGACGCGTAGATCTAGTCAGCTAAGATCTGTGCACTCAGATCTAAAGCTCAAGATCTATATCAGACCCCCCGACATTCTTCCTTTAATGAGGGGGTCCGAGCTAAGCGAATCGAGCGCGGGTCCCCCACTAACATGGTGNNCCACCTATTTTCCACTTGCACTCACGTATGCCTGTCACATATTCCCGTTCATCTCATGCCTCCCACTTCCTCCACCTATTTTCTGCTCATCGTTCCCCTTTCCCTTATCCCTCTCACTTCCTAACATTTGTCTTCCATGTCATCCCCACCTATTCTGTTACCCCTTTCTCTCTGTCATCTCGGCCTCTCCACTATCTCCGCTTCCCATCCACATCCGTCCACCTGGCCATCTCTCGTCCATTTTTCATGTCGATCACGCCAATCGCCTTTCCATATCCTCCTCCATGTATGCCTGCTAGTCTTCCCCCTTGATCTTCTGACATGGATCTAGATGGAAGAATGCAGAGGTAGCCAAGTTCTATAGGTGCAAAGTTGGCTTGGGCCTTCCCGATTCCAATAAAGTAAGTCATTGAAGTAGGTGGTGGCGGTTGAACATCATTTCCGCCATAAATAGAAAGCCCGGGGAAGGACTATCAACAAGTCGGCTCCTCTGCAGGCTCATTCTGAAGCATGGTTACATATGACTAAATCTCATGTCTAACAAGAGATGGCATGCATAGTCTGCCAAAAAGAATGCAGATGTAATGCCTTCAACGCAAAGGCTCGAGTAGGCTTCGATTGTTTTTTCTCCGAGTATATAGGAGTCTCTCCCATATTTTGTTAGTGTCGATGGTTGAGATATGCTCCCGGTTGTAAATTTTTAGTAAAGCCTCTGGTTCTCTAGTTATGTATGGCATGTTGAGACTTCTTGTTTAATAATAGTCAGCCTTCTTCCTCATCTCTTTTTCCTTTGATATTGAATTCTCGGGCATGGAGGATCTATTCGAGTTATTGCGATGGTATTGTAATGTATGTTTGATTACAATACTGTTGTAATGTTTTCAATTTATTGAAGTTCATAGACAAGAGGATCTTGTCTTCTAAGTTTTTCTCTCCCTTGGTTGTTGGAAGACCATATTTCCATAGTAGACCTCCACACCTTTCTCAACATTATTCCTTACCACTTACCACTATACCCAACTTATTGACTGAAGTTAGATTAAGATGTCACCTAATCATGCATACCAACCTAGTTTTCTGAGTTAAAGAGATATTATTTTAAGTTTGCATCCATCTGACCCCCCATAAATTTATTCATCGTGACACATAAACTGATGGGTATTGGGCTTACCTTCAATGCAATATGAAAGTGAATTTTAGTGCTAACAAGGGTCAAGAAACTAGCCTTTGTTATTCATGCTGAAAGAACAAGCTTAGTCAATGCAAGTCATACTGGCAAGAAGTCACCAACCTCTCTTAGTCATGTGGGAGATTCCTCAAAAACCTCTATGAGTCATGTTGAAGATAAACAATCGACTGCTACAAGTAATGTTGGGGGTACAAGTCTAGTCACTACTAGTCATACTGGACAAACATCACCAACCTTTGCAAGTCATGTTGGAGATATATCACTAACCTCTGTGAGCCATGTTATAGATAGGACAAATAACTCTGTGAGTCATGTTGGAGTCCTATCACTAGCCCCTACTAGTCATGTTGGGGGCATGCAACCATCCTCTGTGAGTCACGCTAGGAGAAAAATTCCATTCACTACTAGTCATACTAGAATCGAGTCACCGACCTCTGCGAGTCATGTTGGAGAATTGTCAACAACCTCTGTGAGCCATGTTGAATACATGCAACTAGCCTCTGCAAGTCATACTGGGAGAAAAAGTCCAGTCACTAATAGTCATACTAGCATCCTCTCATTGACCTCTATGATTCATGTTGGAGTCTTGTCACCAACCTCTGCTAGTCATGTTGGAGACAAGAAAACAACCTTTGCTAGTCATGTTGGGGGAAACCCATAGTCCACTACAAGTCATGCTAGGGTCACTAATATTGTTAAGAAGCCAAGACATATAGGACATAAGCCCAAGTTCCCTTGTAAAATTTTCAAAGGGTATCACCTTACTCATTTGTGGCCTACTATTATCGTGGCATGAGAAGCATGGTTCTTGTTTGACGACCTTTCTAGTTCGGTTTCCCAACATTATAATCAATCATTGGTTGACAAAGAAGTCGTGTCGATGCAATCTTCGGTCGACACCACTCTTGTTTTGGGGGGTGATGTGTCTCTTGACCATGTTGTCTCACATCCTATTCAACCAGTGGTTGAGGAAGTGGTCGTGCCAATGTAATCTTCGGTCGATCCCACTCTTCTCTTGGAGAGTGAAAAGTATAAGGAAGTGGTCTTACCGATGCAATATTCGGCTGATCCCACTCCTCTTTCGGGGAGTGATGTGTCTTTTGACCATGTCCTTATCATTTCTAGTTCAGTACCTTCTAAACAAGGGGGCATTCTAGTCTCTTCAAGCATGCTCCCTCCAAGTCCTAGGATGGTTTCCTTTGATTGGAATCATCTTGTAGAGCCTCACCTTCCTTATTCTGCACCCTTCTAGATAATGGTAGGAATTTATCAAAATATTGTAGATGAAGGATCCCTTGCAAGTATTTTATCATCCTCAGCTTGGAAAGCTTTGGGTTCTCATAAGCTTGTGTCAACTACTAGTGAGTTGTTGTCTTTCGACATAAGACCTAGTGAATGTCTGGGGATTCTTCCTCAGTTTCCTATCACGTCAAGTGGGAAGACTATCCTAGTTGATCTGTTAGTGATGCTAGGCCCTTTAGACTTTAATTTGTTTCTTGGTCATGATTATGTGTATGCGATGAATGTTTTGGTGTCTACGCTCTTTCGTGTGATGCATTTCCATCACAATGAAAGCATTGTCACTATTGATCAATTTTCATTTGATAATCACCATCTAGGTTTGGATTTACCTTATTTTTCCCCTTTGTGTGTTCCTAGTGTTCGAGTAGACTCTTCCCCACCATGGGTGAATTATGTGGCATCTTATCCTCAGTGTTCAATTTCTACTGAGAAAGATCCTTTACAGTTGTGTTTGCCTTCTCGAGACAAGGTCTCAGCAGCATGGGAGCCTTTGCTTCCCCTTATTGGCCTGATTAATCTAGTGTTTCCTCTTGATTATGATCTTTTTTTTTGTAAGACCTTGAGCCCTAGTATTTGTGAGTTGTCAAGCCCCAGTTTCATGGATTTTGAGCTTCCTTCAGATGAGTCCATCCTTGAAGCTATGATGATGGATCTTCGACCTCCTCCTGAACTGGAAGATTTACTGGTTGGTTACCATTGAAACCCTTGGTCTGATCCTAGCAATTGGATCTACTTGGAGAGCTAATGTGCATAATATATAAGGTTGTGTGTTCCTATGTACATATTGTACTTTTAGGGTTTATTGTTTTCAAGTTACATATCTCTTAATACTTGTCTTTATTGGAGGTTTCTATATTAGACTTATTAAATTTAGGGTAAGTGTTTTTGGTCTTATATATAGGATTTTGGAGACATTTTCTTTGGTACCTTTTCTTCCATGTTGATCCATTCTAACAGGTAATGACCTCGAAACTAGCATATAGGTTAGGTTTTCCTCTCCATGATTTTTTTCATTATTTGTTTCTTGATTCATTCAACTTTAGGACTGACCCCACTAAGTTGTGATGCAAAACCTTCTCTGTTGTTTAGAAGTGTCATAATCCATGTGGTAGAGCCTACCTTCCATAAGCATTCTAGTTTAGAATCCCTTTGTATTATGGTGCTCATGGTGCAATTTTTCTATCAGACTCAGGAGTCTTTTTTAGTCCTTCCATGACATTGCATATGAACTTCATTATTCTTACTTATTCTTATTCTATCCATTACCCATAGGACTCCCTCCCTTATATGCTTCTCACAAAAACATTATGGAGGCTTAGTTAAGCTCTTTTCAGAATCCTTAAAATTGAAAAGTTTGTCAAGTGACCTTGTTTCTTTCACAGCCGTTAAATGGATCTAAAAGAACGTCTATTCAACACAATTTTACCCCTTTTTCTGACCGAATGGACTAATTACGAAAAATGTATACTCTAGTCTACTGACTAGAAGAGTTCTCATTTTTCTTTTACAATTTTTTGGGCTCAAGAGACTAAATTTACTAAAAAGGACAATGGAGTCCATAGTTAAGCTCTTTTCAGATTCCTTAAATATGAAAAGATGGTTGAGTGATCTTGTCTCTTTCACACTCTTTAGATGGATTTGAAAGGGTGTCTTTTTAGTATAAGTTTTACCATTTTCCATACCGAACATACTATTCATGAAAAATGAATACTCTATTCAAACTCTGACTAGAAGAGTTATCCTTCGTATTATTTTACTCTTTTTCGGGCCCTGTAGACTAAACTTACGAAAAAGACCACCATGGGAGGTTTTCTTCCTAAATTTGAGTTGTAAATACATTGTATATTGACAACTCGTTCTTTTAGTCCTAATGTCAGCTTCAACATGTTGTTGTTGAACCAATTTCTTATGCATTCCTATGTGTTCCCAGCCTTGCCATTTATGCCTTTGCAATTCGACACCTTTATCCCTGGAGGAGAAATTTCCCTGAGTTTCCTTATCCTTCACATTCTTTCCTTGCATTAAGAATAGGTATGTTCCTCGCGCTTTGGAACTAATTTTCTTTCCCGTGACACTTGTTTACTCCATTGTACTATAAAACTCTTTTATTCTTTTCCAAGGTTTAATAATATGAAAAAGACAAAAAAAAATAAAAAAAATAAAAAGAAGAGGGGAAAGTGTTTATCTATTGTGTTGGTAGTATTCTTGTCACTCTTGAACAAAGAAAAATATTGAGTCATTATCTAATCATTTTGGGTATAATATGGATTTAGGAGACTTTTTCTTGTTATTGAGTTTTAGCTCCCCTGGTTGGTCATTCTTCCAACCATATGAATCATTTGTTGATGTCTCTTGTATCGCAAATGCATCCCATTTTATAGTCCATGCTTCCTAAGTCACATAATGTGTCATGTTTCTATTCAAGGGAAAATTTCAACCTGAGTCAACCATTCTGCAGTTAGTTTCTAACCTTGCAAGTCGGCCTTCCCAAGTCAGTCAAATCAATCTCATCATGACAAGTATCTATCTGTTTGTTTGATCTCTTCCAAATCTTTGTCCTTCCATTGTCCCTCATGTTCGATGATAAAGGATTCCTTAATTCCTTCCTTCTAGTGGATCTCTTCCCATCGACTTCGACACATGTTTCTCTAAGATAGGGATCTAGAGTCATATTTGGTAATTTGGGGCTTGCAGTCATTAGTGGAAGGTTTCCTTGCTACTGCCAGTGGGAATACATCAATGTCCATGTTGGCCCTTGACCAAGTTTTGAAGAGTACTTGGTCTTACTCGACCACTTTTGGGACTACGACAACTTGCCAAGGAAGGAGCGCAACGTGAAACAGAAAGTAAGGAAGAAAGACCTATTTTGGGGTCCATTTTAGGGTTTTGGGTTGATGTAACGGGAAAGGGATGTTGGCCCGTGGGTTTACCCACATTTAGGCCCATTTTGTAATCTATAAATAGGAAATATAGATAGTAAGATAGAAGAGATAGAAAAGTAGTACATCTGTGTGATGTATGAATGAAAGCTTAGTGCTAGTAATGGGATCTATATGATCGGATGTATCTTAGAGTGCTCTGTGCATGAGATCAGAGAGCTAAGTGCAGGTTGTTATAGTCTGATGCTGAAGAGCAAGGAAGAAGGATCTAGTGAGATGCGCAGATATTTTGTCCTATGCAAAGTAAGGGTCATTAAAGCTCTATGTTGTAACTACTTGACCAAGATAAGATAAATAAGACTTTATGGACATAGCCCCAGGGTGGGGGTGAACCATGGTAATTGTGTGTATAGTGTTTTGTGCTTCGCTCTTATGTATGTATCTCTTTCTTGGCTAAGTGCTTGATGTGGTTAAGTAGATCTAGTCATGCTCTGTGTTGTTGATGAATGAATGAACATTAGATTTGATATATGAGATGCTTAGTGCTTGATCTATTAAATCTAACCTATATTGTTGTGAATAAGTAATAAATCAATCTTAGTATAAGTATTCACTGCGATGCTCTATGACTTCTACAAAGTATATTAATGAATGTATGTTAAGGAATAACTGATGCTAAGTGCATTGTAAGAAAGATAATCACAGATTTGTGTCCCAGCTAAGATTGCAGACACCTGAGTCTTGCAACTACCCCTGTCTCTACCTCAGGTGATACTTCATCTGCTTCACAGGTGTTGCCGAAAGGGTCGGTAATTAGGTATTTGTTGGTGCGCTCTTGAGCGTTGAACCCTAGGTCTGTCGTTGTGCCAACAAATGGTTCCGTCGTCGGGACCTGGAACTGTGATTGTTGGGAACTGAAGAAGAAGAAGCTTTGTGTGAAATAAGCTCTGTGCGTAGATCTGTTTCCCTAGTGTGCAGTGTTTTGTTTGACCTGTGAATCTTTGTGCCAAGAAGAGAGGTCAGATCTAAAGAAAGAGAGGTCATATATAAAGAAAAGAAGTCAGATCTGCAAAGAAAAAGGTAATATCTATAAGCTCTATGCCTCCATAAAGGTAAGAATAGTTAAAAGTTTTAGATATGGAAGCTTTGTGCTATGTAGAAGTAAGATAAGTGAATTTTTTTGTTTCTAAAGCATGGATCTAGGTATGTTTGATAGATTCTATCCTAGCTTCAAAACTAGGGCATTAATAGATGAAACAAAGTTTGATATGAATAGATCTGATAAGTATAGTGATAGATATGTTATACCTATGCATCGAAAGAATGTTTTGACTAGCAAGTGGATGCAGGTTCCTAGAAAAAGTTTTCTGCAGGTTAGCCACCATGATCCTAGTGCACAGTACAAAAGGAGTTAGGGAACATCTAAACAGACAAGAGGATTAACCCTCTGTTATAGTTGGAGATGACCGGGACATCTTGCTAAAGAATTCCCTGGGAGAATACCTAGTTGCCTCTATTGTAAGGCTATGGACCATGAAGTATTGGATTTCCCTAGAATGATTGCTAGGCTTGAGAAGCTGAATATGGAACAAGAAAACCATGAGGAAGATCAAGAGACAAAGATTATAGTAGAAACCCAGAAAGAATCAGAAAAGATATTGCTACAGATGAGAGATACCTTGAATGACCACCGACATGTTAGGCTATTAGATATCTTCAAAGAAAAGGAGAAAATCAAAGCAAGAATAGAGGAATTTGACATTGACTGTACTCTTGATGAATAAGCGCAAGTGAACATTATGCCAGAAAGAACTTGGGAAGCTATTGGAAATCCTTCCATGATCCCTTCCCTAGAAGGAACAAGTTTCTTCAGAGGAAAGCTAGTAAACCTATGTGGAAGGCTCGCCCAGATACTATAGTGACTTGTAAATAAAAATTTGATATAAATCATTTAAATTGCACAGTTAAATTAATCACCAGAACATATAAATTATTGAGCTACGGACAGCCTCTTAACACATCATATTCCTTAAATTTCATAAAACAAATACATAATTTAAAATACCTGGGTCTGATGCTAACCCTTCATTTTCCACTTGTCATGTTGACCTTCCTACTGCTTCCTTGCCCAGCTCGAATCCACAGACCAACTCTACCCAAAACTGAGTATCCACCCTACCAACTAGGACAACTACCTAGCTGTAGGATACCATATGGATATCCTAGCCCCCATGCCCAAAACCCCCAGCAAACCAGTGCCCCCTGTACTAACCCTTCCCGACTACAAAACTCAAACTCTCCTGTGTGCAATCCAAGAGAAGCCTTCCCCAAAATAAAATTTTCCGTAGAATGATCCTCCCTCCTCCGTAAACCTCCTCCCCTCATATCCCTCCTTCACCACCTTCTTTTCATTTACTGCCTTCCCCTACACATTTATTACCTTATCCCCTTACAATTAATATCTTATCCCTTTATAATTAATATCTTATCCCTTTATGTTCAATGTCTTATCCCTTTCCAGGCACGTAAGTCTTTAACAAATTAAACTTATAATATATTAACCCTATTAATTTAATACCCATGTCAATGAATGTAACATGTAATTAATTAATCAATTAATTAATCAAATTGTAACCATTAATTAATTAATAAATATTTAATTAGTATCATTATCCCAATCTTTGTTTAATTAATAATATGTTAGAAAAATTAATTACCTAATAAATTTTACTTAATAATTCCCTAAACATATATTCTACTAGGGTTGTTACATACACCCGCCGTTCAGGAAACTTCGTCCTGAAGTTAAGGTGTCTTATGGTACAAAGGAAAAGAAACCTGGTTCACATATTCATAACAATTAACCGACATTATCAGTAAGTAAGTCAAGAAAACTCATGCATACTACTGTATATGTACAAGAAATGCATGTGTAGCTAGTACATACAAGTCTCGTGCATGTACTAATAATCAAAACTATCATCTTTTAGTAATTTATGTATGCATCCAATCCAGTCAGCAAGACTAGTCTTTTATAAAAGACAACAACCAATCAATTGCTTGATAAATTCCTTAATTACAATTATCCATTTCAATAAATTTATTTAGACAACTATGGTTTAGTTACGAAATTATGAATATTCATATATACACATTTATTTATTTTTTAAGGGAAAACATTAAATTCCACCATAAGACAAATCTCCATACCTTCTCAACTATTACTACTCATCCTTCCTCCCTAACCTACTTCCATCTCCATTCCTATCCTTCCTCTGCTAGACTATCTTGGAGTGTCAACTATA
>ML778389.1:288005-298741 GCA_009831015.1 Picea engelmannii | reverse complement strand
CCGCTCTGGAGGTTTGAAGTAACCTTTAAATACCAACTGTCTCCTGGGAGTTGTGTCAACACATGTTCCCTCAGATTGACCTTTAAGGTTACCAAGGAGAAGATACATGGTCTCCTACTCAAGGCATCTACGACCACATTTTCATTTCCCTTGATGTATGAAATACCAAAATCGTACTCACTCATAAACTCACTCCATCACCTTTTCTTAGTATTTAGATCTCTTTGAGTGAAGATATTTTTTAAACTTTGATGGTCCGTTTTGAGCTCAAAGTTTCGCCCCACAAGATAGTGCCTCCAAATTTTTAGAGCTAGCATTACAGCTGCCAACTCTAAATCATGAGTCGTGTATAACTCTTCGTGCTTCTTCAACTTCCTTGACACATAGGCTATCACTCCCCAATCCTGCATTAGCATGGCCCCCAACCCTTGCTTTGAGGCATCCGTGTAGACTGTGAAGTCCTTTCCATATCCGACACTCGTAGAATTGGTGCACTGGTTAGTAACCTCTTAAGCTCAATGAATGCACTATCACACTCTACTGTCCATTCATACCTGACCCCCTTGCGTTGCAAGGTGGTGATGGGTTTCACTATTTTTGAGAACCATTCCACAAATCTCCGGTAATAACCTGCTAGCCCCATGAAGCTTCTCACCTCATGGGCATTTTTTGGCACTGGCCACTCCATAATGGCCTTTACCTTTTCTGGGTCCACAGAGATTCCTTCACCGAAAATGATATGACCTAAATAGTGGATCTCTTTCTAGAAGAAGGAACACTTCGACAGCTTCCCATACAATTTGTTCTCTCTAAGGCAAGACAACACTATTCGCAAGTGTTCATCGTGTTCTCTTTCATTCTTGGAATAGATGAGGATGTCATCTAAAAAGACTTGTACAAAATGGTCTAAGTACTTCCGGAATACGCCATTCATGAGGCTCATGAATACTGCTAGCGCATTGGTCAATCCGAAAGGTACTACAACAAACTCATAATGTCTGAATCGAGTTTAAAAGGCAGTTTTTGGGATATAACCTTCCTTAATCCTTAACTGATGATACCCTGATCGCAAATCAATCTTTGAGAATACCGTTGCTCCTTTCATCTGATCGAAGAGGTCATCTATTTGCGGCATTGTGTACCTATTTTTCACTGTAGCATGGTTCAAGTCCCTGTAGTCTATACACAGTCGTAAGGATCCATCCTTCTTCTTTACAAAAATTACCGGCGAGCCCCAGGGTGAAACACTGGGCCTTATTAGCCCTAAGTCCAGTAACTCTTTCAACTACAATTGCAATTCACAAAGTTACGGCACTATCATCCGATACGAAGTCCTGGATATTGGTTTTGCACCAGGTTTTAGCTCAATAGTAAAATCAAGATCCTTCTCAGAAGGTAACCCTGGTAACTCGTTTGGAAAAACATCCTGAAATTCTGACAATACTGGGCACTAATCCAATGAGGGTCCCTTCCTTTCATTCACTGCTTCCACTACATAAATTTGACACCCTTACCTCAAGCATCTCTTAACCTTCATAGTTGATATAAAGTGTAACGACACTTTTCTCTGTACACCTTGGATCTCTACTGGTCCTCCTTCATCATCGACATAAAGCACCCTCTTTGCGAAACAATCTACCAAAGCTCGGTGAGCTGCTAACCAATCCATCCCAATGATTAGGTCATATGCCCTGAGAGCAGTGACGTATACCTTCAACCTGGTAGTACACACTCCCAGGTCTACTATACAATTATCGACACTAGGTCCTACTGCTTGTTTTTCCCCCGAAGCCATCTCGACTTGTTTAAAGTCGTTGTGCTCGTAGGCTGCCAACCCACTCTTTTCTAATGCAGATGGTGAAATGAAACTATTTGTCGCACCAGAATCGAACAAAATCTTAACATTGATATGATTTAGTGTACCTGATGACTCCACCACCATGGATTGATGTTCGGCCTGGCGGTTATTAACCGCTGCATAAATATGATGGCTACCACTTGATCTCCCCATCGATGCCTTTCCTTCTCTATGCACAAACCCTGATTGTAACTCCGGGCAGTCATGCTGGTAATGGGGTCCTCCGCACCCCCAAAAGGTAACATGATATTGAACCTGTGTAATGTTATGTGACTGTCTCTGAAAAGAGTTCCTTCCCCTGGAACCCCTTCCCCTACTCGTTGTTCCCTGAGATGGTCGTGGACCTGTCTGTGTCGTTGGTGATGAACGAGATGTTGCACTTGCTACCATTGAAATCTGTACAGCTACTATCCTTGACACGATTATGTTACCATATGGTGGTGGCCTTGAGCCCCCTCCCCTAGGAAATGTCCTCGGGGCCTTTCCTACAAATCCAGGGCGATGCGGAAATGTCGGTCTTGTACCCCCAGTTAAGTTCATGTGTTCTTCCGCATAATGCACATTTTCCACCGCTTTCGCTAATGAAGACAGTTTCCACATCCGCACCATAGCTCTTATATTAGGGTTCAATCCATAGATGAAGCACTCTGCCTGTCATTGATCATTGTCCATATACGAAACATATTTGACCAGTTCCATAAATCTGATCTCATATTCTTCTACAATTCTGTTTCCTTGTACTAAGGCATGAAATGCCCCTACCTGTTGTTCCTCGTAGTATGCTGGTACATATTTCCTTCGAAACCTCTCCTCAAAAAGTTCCCAAGATACTGTGTCTAGGGTAAGGTGCAGTTGTCTTTCCAGGTTTCCCCACTAGTTCAAGGTGCTATCTCTTAACTGAAAAATTGTGATCTTTGCCTTTGATTTGGACGCATATTCCCTTAAGGCAAAACACCTTGTCATGCCTTCCAACCATGCTTTCGCGCATTCACTGGCGTGACCCCCGACAAACTCCAGAATTTTGATCTTTTGCAATTCTCTCGTGATGTCTTTGGGTGGAGGTCCTCCCCTTGAATGCCTTGATGCTTCTGGATTACGCGTTCCAGACGGTGGGGGTTCCACTTCAGTCCCTTCCGGTTGTCGCCCCTTTAAAGTCTCATTAATGGCTTCCAACGAGCGCAGTATGAGGGCTAGTTCGGGAGATGGTGGTGGTGGCATTGGCAGTGTTGGCGGTGCTTGCGACAACGCTCCCCTGCCTCGACTCCCTCGAGTCCTGACCATCCTGTATGCTTTAACCTGCATCAACCAAGTTGTCAGGGTGAGTTCAAGGATGTTTCAAATTGGTGCTACTCAAACTAGAAAAAGGGTTAGGCGTAAGTTTTCTTTACTTGTCTGTAAACAAACATTACTCCTTTAGGGGATTGTCTAGGTTAGGATTAGGATTAAGAGTCTAAGCTTGATTTCTTCACCCCTATTAAAGAAAAAAAACTATTGGTTCCCTTGCCCTATAGCTACGCTAGCCTTGCGCCATACTTGCCAATTCCTATTCTTACTTTCCTAGTGCATATGTCACCTCCTCCCCACCTGTCCTAGTCTAAGTCCTTTTAACTTTTCACTTACAACTAAATATCCTCCGGTTCTTGACTCATGATCTTTTCCTTGGCGCGTAGTGTTGGTGTTGTCGAATGCCGCGTTGAGATTTAGCATTGTCTTGACTGGTGGAATGGAGTGGAGGGACTTGGTGCTCGGCTCGATGAATTGTGTGTATGGTCTCGTGAGCCTGACGCTTGGAAAATCGGAGTTTATACTTGGGATACAAAGATTAGTGGTGCCAAATAATCCTTTACCTTGATTTTCGGTGCATTCACTAATTATGATTCAACTCGGTTAGCTGGCTCCGGATCAATAGGTTAGGTAATAAGCCAGTTAGTCTTAATCTTCATACTGTTTCTTCCTAATAATAAGACTACTCTTATCCTGACAGTGTTACCATTAATCTAAATAATTAAAAGAATTTATTTGTAAATACTTATGAGGGCGCATTGGCGTTAGTGTTCTTCTTAAGGATTTCGCTTGGTGGGTGGTCTTGGGTTCAAAACCCTTTAATAATTCATTTTTTTTTTGTTGTTGTTGATTTACTCATTTAAAAAGACAAAATATTTAATTAAATTGGTTAAATTAGCATGTGTAAAGAACTAATTAAATGAAATTAATTAAAATGTTAAACTAATTTAACATAAGAATTTAACCAATTTAATTTAACTAATTTAATTATAATTATCTACATATAATTAAAATTAACTTAATTAATTCTTATACCAACCAATTTAACTTAAGAATTTAAAATTAAATTAAATAATTCTAAAACTTTATTTTAAAATAATTATAATTAAAATAAAATTAAAATTAAAACAATTAATTTTAAACAATTAAAATTAAAAAAAATAAAAATTAAAAAAAAATTACTCGGGAAATACTATACATATAGAAATCGGCATCGTGGGTCCTCGCATGAGGCCCACGTGCCCCCTCCCAAGGTGCTCATCCCTTTCGAGACTCCTCTTCGTGGCCTCGTGTGCACTGGTGTTGGTCTAGTCATGGCTTTGTGCATGGGGTTTTGCTAGTAGGAGAGGTTGTCGGCCCCTTTGTCGATTTGTGCAATTAATCTGCCTTCCAGATCAAAATCTGAGAGTTTTATGGTTTTCTTCAGGCTAATGGAAAATGGGTTCTCCTCCAATTCCATAAGTTTGTGCCCGAGACCGGCTAATTCGCTTTCCAACAGCCAGCTACATGGTTCTTTTTTTGAATCCTTGGGAGCCCAAGACATCTCAAGTGCAAAGGAGAGTCAGAGAACCCAAAAGTTTTCGTTGCAGGTTTGTGCAGCACAGACATGTATGCCTTGCCTATCTCCCTTGGCGTGTTGGTTGTTGGGGTTGTTCCAAAGTTTAGCGCCTTTCTTGAAGAGGTCATGGGAAAAAGGAACGACACCAAATATGGTTGAAGTTCATTCAACCCAGAAATTGGTTGATTCTCTTCTAACTACCGGAGACAAACTTGTTGTTGTAGATTTCTACGCTCTTGGTTGTGGTGCCTGCACACTGGTGAGCAAGACAGCGAGCGATGGGGTTCATCGAGCTGAGAGGAGGGTTCTACTTCGTGGTTTTGTATTTGTATTTATTTCAAACAAAATCCTTCCATTCTAGAGGAGGAGATGCGGGGGTTTGGTAGCCATGACAGTGAAGTGAAAGTGGAGGTCGGAAGCATGAATTCCAGCAGCAAGAATAATACTAATAATAAAGAAGAGAAGACATGGATTGACCTGGGGGATGGATCAAAGGTTGTGTAGTTTCCACATTTTTTTTCCTCATGGCCAGTCTCTGCAGTGGCTCAATTACCTGGATCAACACATTCCATGGACAAGGCCTTCTCTGTTCATCTTCGGACGTACTTGTTCACAGGTTCATCAAATCAATTTCTGCTCAATTGTACCTACCCATCTATCTCTTTTTGTTTCTCTTTTCTGTGTTTGTATATAATGTGGTCTTTGTATGGGAGAATGAAACCTGAAACTACAGAACTCGTTGTTATGGGAAGGTAATGCAGTTGAATAACAAATATAAAATTATCATTTAATTACTATTTTTCTCTCTTTTTGGGTAATCAAAGCAAGGTATTTTACAATCCTTTCCAGTGATCTCCAATGCCCATCTTAACTGTCAATCTTATCCCTTCCCTACACATGGGTGTGGCTGAACGTTAGCAGCTTCTAGTTGTCACCTTACAAAGCGTTTTGTTATTGGAAGTATTTGTGCTTTAGCGTTATCTTCTTTTGGGACAAGATCTGTGCAGCAAGTGTGCCCTTCTTCAATTTGGAAAGATCACAAGGCAGTGAAACCATGGGTGGGGTATCTATTCCGCCAAAGTTGCCTAAGACTTGCACCCAGTCACAACTACTTGAGACTATCTTATTTGCTTGCATGGGAAAGACATCCCTCTTAAGGGTGAAACGTGTCTATGGTGGGGTATGAAACAACCCGCCTTATCATCCTTATCATCTAGCCAAGCCTCCGTTGATTTCAAATTGATCTTTTACTGGTATTATTTTGATAGGAATGAAAGATATTCACTAAGAAGGGAGGTATTCTGGAATTATAATACATTACAGTCGATATGCAAATTAAAGGTAATTCTTCCATTTGAATGCTTCCAGAAGTAGGGTTACCTTTTATATGGCTAATAGCTTTGTGCACTTTGCTTCCTTTCTTTTTAGTGCAATAGATGAAGGACGTTTCATTTTTCTTTGCTATGCTCAAAAGGGAATCCAGTAGTTAGTACTACATGTTTGGTCGTAACTTCCTTCTCCGGTTAAATAAAGTGTCTTTTAGGGTGCTCCTATTGCAATTTTCAAATTTGATTCTCTTAACATTGCTAGGATAACTTATTATATATTGATATGCCTAATAACCGTTGAGTTGAAACAGTTTTTCCATATTAATTATTTCAAATGAGTCTACAATGATTTAAGGCCATCTCCTTAATCCCTAAATAGTTGAAGGCTCATCTATATTCCAAAGTTGTAACAACCCTAGTTGTATTCATATTTCCCTTGTTTTACTTTGGTAAATTTGTTTTTACATTTTCAATATGTATTTCTTTTATATTTATATTTGTGTTAAAATTTTTGTGTTTGATTTGCAGGTTAGGCGGAGCTGGAGTTGGAGTTGGGAACTTGGCCCTTAAGGCTCCAGATTGTGAACGAGGTGCTCTGATACCATTTGTAGTGACTTGTAAATAAAAATTTGATATAAATAATTTCAATTGCACAATTAAATTAATCACCTGAACATAAAAATTATTGAGCTACGAACAACCTCATAACACATCATATTCCTTACATTTCATAAAACAAATACATAAATTAAAATACTTGGGTCTGATGCTAACCCTCCGTTTTCCGCTTGTCATGTTGACCTTCCTACTGTTGCCTTGCCCAGCTCGAATCCATAGACCAACTCTACCCAAAACTGAGTATCCACCCTGCCAACTAGGACAACTACCTAGCTCCAGGATACCATATGGATATCCTGGCCCTTGTGCCCAAAACCCCCAGCAAACTAGTGCCCCCTGTACTAACCATTCCCAACTACAGAACTCAAACTCTCCTCTGTACAATCCAAGAGAAACCTTCCCCAAAATAAAATTTTCCGTAGAATGATCCTCCCTCCTCCGTAAACCTCCTCCCTTCATATCCCTCCTTCACTGCCTTCTTTTCATTTACTGCCTTCCCCTACACATTTATTACCTTATCCCCTTAAAATTAATATCTTATCCCTTTATAATTAATATCTTATCCCTTTATAATTAATATCTTATCCCTTTATGTTCAATGTCTTATCCATTTCCGGGCACATAAGTCTTTAACAAATTAAACTTATAATTTATTAACCCTATTAATTTAATACCCATGTCAATGAATGTAACATGTAATTAATTAATCAATTAATTAATCAAATTGTAACCATTAATTAATTAATAAATATTTAATTAGTATCATTATCCCAATCTTTGTTTAATTAATAATATGTTAGAAAAATCAATTACCTAATAAATTTTACTTAATAATTCCCTAAACATATATTCTACTAGGGTTGTCATAGATACCTATGACTGTCAATGGAAGTTCGACAGAGGAAGACTTTGAGATCATTAAATTTGTTGAAGATAATGCCCCGTTTACCATGCTCATAGGAAAACCCTGGATTGATAGAGAATAGGCCAAACGAAGAGAATAAGAGAAAGTGTTGGAACAGAAGAAGCAAGAGTTAAAATAATTTATGACCAGAAGGATCCTGCACTTGATTAAAGAACAGAAGAGAAGATCATAGATATTTAATAATAGTACCTCCAATGTCAAAGCTAATAGAACACTTGAGGATCCATAGAAGATCGAGTTACTTATTTTTGATACAGAAGATGTATTATCAAGGAACCCTAAGAAATATTTTCCACAGCGCCAAGTAACTAAGACCACAAAAGATAAACATCACTAAGACAAAAATCATTGGGAAGAAGGCTAGGAAGTTAAGAAAGAAAAGGGATAATACTATAAGGTTACAAGAGGTTCTAGAGGACACTTCGCAGCAAGAAGAATTACAGAATGGGAGCTTCGCCGAGATATCATAAAAACGACATAGAGTACTTCACCACAATGAAGCAATATAGCCGTTGGAACCGATATACTCGTTCGATCGCCGCTCTGAATGGATCGAAAAACAGTTATGGGTTACCACTAGACCATTGTATAGTACGAGAACAGATAGAATGAAGTTAATGAAGGCCCCATGTTCGTTGCAATCAGACCATTGCCGATATTCCTACTTAACCTGAAGCGCCACGCACCGAAAATACTTTTTGCTAACTGAGAATCTGAGCGCAAACCCTAAGATTAACATTCCCTTAGATCATTTCCTTACTATTCACTATCATCTTTGAATTCCTTTTGCACTCAAGCTAGATGACCCAAGTTTGTATGTCGAACGATCTCAGCGCTGCTGAGAAAATTGTTGAAGAAGTTCCAGTTGATTTAATGGATAAGAGATTCATGTCAGAACATGGAATGTCTACAGGTGTACATGCATCGTCCTCGGGCATACTGCCAGCTTCCCCTTCCACTTCTTGAGCAGGACCATCCTGATCACCTTCGAAAAGACAATCTAAGCTTGGAAATGAATTCGCCACTATGAATATGATCCGAAGAATATTGCCTAAATATATCCCACCACTAAGTAGACCAGTTAATCGAGACTCTGTACCCAGATACTTCGACTATGTTGTAGTCACTGCATACCTTCTGAAAGGGGTGCGTGCAGTTCATGCTGACTAGGAGAATATCACCTCACTGAAACTCAGTGATTTTAACATTGGATATCACAAGGTATATAGTATGCTAGCCCCACACAAGTATTTGACTATTACAAAAGGAAAGAACCCCAATATTGTACCGCAACAATGGACCCATAACCTTGTGCAGTCAACCCTCCTCAACGTAATGAATATTCCACATTTCGTGAGGCATCATGAAGTGAATTATTGTATTCGACTGTTGTTTTCCTACTACCACAGAGGATACCTATGGTTGGATCATCACATCACCGTGGATCTGATTCTGATCAATCAGATCATTGGGCTAAGCATGCAGGGCCTTGACCCGCAGGACTTTTACCCTGGAAAGACTGCAGATCGTGCTCTCGCTCAACGAATAAAAGACACATATGGTGATGTGGAGAAAGGCACATGAGGTTACAAGGTAGCCTCCATTGAGAATGCAACAGTACGTTGTGGTTTCCAACTGATCACAGGCAAGTTAGTCTAAAAAAAAAGACCTACACAGGTGACCAGATTTGTAGTTGACCTCGCAGGGAAGTGCGTGGAGGGTCTACAAATGAACTGTGCAAAATACCTCATAAATTATCTAGAGCTTGATTGTAGACAAGTGTAGGACCAAGGGTATGAGTTCCACTTTAGTTGGTTTCTCATACTCATCGCCTTGGCCAAGATCTTCTGTCCTATGAAAAGTAAGGGTTGTTAAAGCTCTGTGTTGTAACTACTTGACCAAGATAAGATAAAGAAGACTTTATGGGCATAGCCCTAGGGTGGGGGTGAACCATGATAGCTGTGTGTATAGTGTTTTGTGCTTCGCTCTTATGTATGTATCTCTTTCTTGGCTAAGTGCTTGATGTGGTTAAGTAGATCTAATCATGCTATGTGATGTTGATGAATGAATGAACATTAGATCTAATATATGAGATGATTAGTTCTTGATCTGTTAAATCTAACCTATATTGTTGTGAATAAGTACTGAATCATTCTTAGTATAAGTATTCACTGTTATGATCTGTGACTTATGAAAAGTATATTAATGAATGTATGTTAAGGAATAACTAATGCTAAGTGCATTGTAAGAAAGATAATCACATATCTGTGTCCCAGACACTTGATTCTTGCAACCACCCTTGCCTCTACTTTGGTTGAGACTTCATCTGCTTCACAGGTGTTGTCGAAAGGGCCGGTAGTTAGGGATTTGTTGGTGTGCTCTTGAGAATTGAACCCTGGGTCTACCCTATTCAACAACACAAGTATTCCAACAGAGGACGAACACCTTCAGTAACCACTCACATAACCAGATCAAAGATCAACACACCGATGTTTTCACGTGGTAAAACACCTACGGGAAAACATCCATGGCCCCAGCCAATGCGGCCACTTGGAGCAGTTTATTAATGCAAAGAAAAAGATTACAGAGAGATTTTACGAAAGATTTTCTCACAATCAATCATTGGCAAATGACCCTCCATGCTCTTTAAATAGAGATCATGGACCAATCGGGTGTTAATCCATGGATCGATGGCTGTTAAGATCGAGGAGAGTATGAACCGTCGGATCACTCTATGTCAGGAACATATCGTGACCGTCGGATTTCCTAACTACAAATGCATACTAATGCATACTAAAGAAACACACTTTTACCTAACGACATATTAGACCAAGTAGATCTTAACTAACTCCTAAGTGTCTAAATATCCTAACATCCCCCCTTAAGAACAACTTGGGATAGGATTGAAGGATTTACAATAATGACACAATAGGAGAAGGAAGGAGTCATTAGAGCCTATCCCCCCTTAATGATAGCTTCTTGAACTCCTAACATAGATCAAAGTTTGGAAAAATTCACTTCGGTAAGAGACTTTGTGAAAATGTCTGCAACTTGATCTTCTGTAGGGAAAAAGAGCACTTCAATAACTTGATCATGAATGAGCTTTCTGATGAAGTGCATGTGTAGCTCGATGTGTTTGCTACGCTGATGTTGAACTGGGTCTTT
>ML778389.1:227950-244325 GCA_009831015.1 Picea engelmannii | reverse complement strand
TAGAGGATCAACATCATGACTATCATCCTGGTTGTCCTCATCCATTGGAGAAAATGTGTCTTGGATCAATCTATGTATCTCATCTTCTTTATTTGAATCACTAACATTATCTCCATCCATATCATCATTAATAACTTGATCAGCAGCTTCAATATTCTGATCTCGAAGTTCATCTCCATGTAAAGTAGTATTTCTGCTAGTACTTGGCAAATAACTCTCACGAGGTCGACACTTTTGGGGCATCGTCTATATATTTAAAAACAACTTAGAAAAGTTAGTGTGTATAGAAAATATAAAAATCTTGATAAGAAATATAATTACTAAACTTCATGACATACTGATTATCATAGAGAATACATTAAATATTGAATCCTCTTACCAAGGGACGATATTCATAACCCCCTTCGGCGTGCCCCTTCTCCCTACAATGTTTTTGGGATGTTGTTATTAAAAGTCTTATATTTTGAAAGCCTCTACAATCATAGCAAGGGAAATAACATTTTCTATCGCCCCTCGCCTCTAATGCCACTCTTAACTGAGCAAGCTTCTTGTCATTTTCGTTCATTGTGACAAATCCTTGTCCTGACAATGTTTATTTGTAGTGACCTACATATTTATAATAAGGTCAACATCTTTATAGTAAGGTGATCATATGTGTAGAGGATCAAAAACATGACGACATAGATAACATCTTTATAATAAGGTCATATGTGTACAAATGTTTTCTTTATATAATAATGACATATATACCTAACATAAGTTTAGGGTTAGTGTTTATGTATCTTATTAGTCCCTGCTTCAATCAATATTTGTTGGTGTTTTCTTGTCAGGTCTTAAAAATTAAAAGAGAGAAGAAAATGATAATCAATTACTATCATTTCACCGATTAGGGTTGAGTTTCAAGAGCACTTCCATATCTTTCTCAATGAAAAGAGAGAGAAATTATAGCTACAATTGAAGGGAAAAGGGTATGTGGATTCCATAAACCTAGAATATTATGGAATCCACATACCCTTTTCCATAGAATATACTAACTAGATCCAAAAACCAAAGACATGAAATATGGTACTACACATATTATAATATATTATCAAGGAAAAAACAAGCTAAATGAAATTTGGACATTTGAAAAAAAATTTACAAGTTAAATGAGTACATCAATAAAAAATAGCATACTAACCTTGCACGTTCAAAATCCGAGCTATGTAGATCGAGAATTGGATTTGTTCAACCGATGGGTGACGGAAAAAAAAATAAAAATAGCTCAAACAAAAGCCAAGAACAGTGTTGCAACTATAGCAATTGTGTCGCAAAGTCTCTTAAAGTCACGTATATATAGATAAAATAGTCAACTAGCCGTTAACACCGACCAATGAGATAGGAAAAATTTGTGTCGCTATTGCCACAAAAGTTAGTCGCTATAGCGACGAAAATCCCAACTAGATTTAAATACGATTTCCGTCGATATTGCGATGAACTTTCGTGGCAATATCGACGAAAATCTAGCCCTGTTTAAAAAAAATATGAAATTAGTTGAAGCATGGAAAATTTTTGTGGAATAATCCTCCCATATGTAGTAGTGTCTCCCAATAGTCTTATTCACACCTAGCCACCTCGCATGGCATAGGAAAGACTACTACCATAGCCTCATTCACACCTAGACACCTCACATGGAATAGGAAAGGATAAGCTTCAAGTCTTATTCACATCTAGCCAACTCACATGGCTAATTAGGGAAACCCTTGTCCAGAGGGGTTAGTTGACTAGAGGAGAGAAAACACCACACCTCCGTATTAACGTTGATAAGCAGCTTCAGATAACATGATCGTTTGATTTGACACTCAATCGATACTAGAGATGTTACATTTGTTAACACCATCTTACTCATTTTATTTTTTTTGGGGTCAATCTTCAAATTCAATAAATTGGCAAACAAATATGCCATAAACCTCCAAAATCCAAACTAGCATAATAGATCCCATACATGTTTTCTTTAGTAGAAGTTTCAGGTGATGGGAAGTGTCCATTAGAATCCAGAACACTCTTCCAAGCTTACAAAGTTTGAATGACAAAATTGTGAACTAGTTTGATCTTATCAAATCGACGAGATTCGAGAGATGCAATGCATGACGAATTTAAATGCATAAGCAGAGGAGCCTCAATGTTCGACGCTAGGCAACAAAAAGCCTCCAAGGAAGCATTTCTTATGGCCCAATCATTGTTTTGCAATGCCTCAAACGCCAATGAAATAATACCACTCAATGCCTATTGTGTCGATGCGCCTCCTGCATCCATTATGCTTCTAACAACAAAAAACAATGCCAGTTTCCCCATGAAATTTTGATTGCATAGAAGCTTCACAATCCTTGACAAGAGCCTTTGAAGAATCCTCGACAACTAAGGATTTATGGTGTTGTAAGTGGTTTTTGAGAGGCACAACGCATATCCCACCTACAAGTAACGATTATGCTTGAAATGTGGAAATCGACGAAGTCAGGCTCACGATCTTCGACACTATGACACTGATTGCTGACAACTAAGAGTGCTCCACCACACACATAGATTTGTACTCCCAGGCGATGTGTGTTTGTTGTTTAACGAGCCTATGGTCAACCATATGAGAGTGATTTCCCCTATGGATAATTAACATGTCTATGGTCCAGATCTGAGAGGAGGTAGTGATCTAAAACAGAGGTGAGTCACACTATTGCCAAAGGAAGATCCATAAGCAAGGGAGCACCAACAAATATATGTTGTTACAACAAAAATGAAGAAGGAATTTACCGAGCAGCCCAATGGCTTAATATAAAGGCCCTGGTGAATTTACTTGAAGAGACACCTTATGGACCTTTTCTAAAATCCGATGATGATTAGGATCAGACTCAGCTCGAGCCACCACATACCAATGACGAGATGCCATTGCACTCGCTGGCAGTGCCATTGGAAACAAAATTCACCTGGCCTTTATATTATACAGTTTTATTTTCTTATATTTACTTGGGCCCTCCTATGAGGGAGTGAGGCCCAGTCCTGCTCTAATACCATGTTGTTTTTCTTCATATGAGATATGATTGATATATTATTACAATGATGAGTGTTCCATATATAGGGAACATAAGGTGACCATCCATGAAAGGATGCGTCCCTTGAATAATCAATAACTATTTGTTATTATTATTTACTTATTATATACTATAGTTAATAATTAATTAATAATTATATTATTAATTATTATCTTTAGAGAATGTCTTCCCGATGTTGTCCAAACATCAACATGTATCTCTTCGTGGCTATGATCTACTTTGACATGGATCCATTGTGTATTTTTTGTGGCCATGCTTGTTACTCCATTTATATCACATGGATCCACTGTGTATTGTTCGTGGCCATGGACTATAATTATATTTCACATATACCATGGATCTGTAGTGTACTTGATTTGGCAGTCATGCTTATATCACTCCTGAGCATGGGTATGTCTGACTTGGGAAGAGAATACTCTTACTTGATGTCTATTGATGGTTGTTGTCCTTGGATCAATTGTTCGGGAACCTTCAAGGGTTTACTTCAATGCATCCACTCCTCTCATAGTTTATAATGTATTTCGACCATCATTTTGCCCTTCTCACCTCATACATTAGGGGGCATATGTTATAGCACAATTTTCCACATCTATTCATTTGTGACTTGTCCTTACCCTTTTCATATCTTTCTAAGTAAAATCCCAAGCTTTCCTCATCAATTCATCTAAAAAAATTAAAATTTGTTGATATCCACGGGTTTCCCTTATGAAACACCCGAACATCCATGCCTTACAAGCTTGTAGCCCGTGGATTCCCTTAAAAAACATGAAAAATAAAATAATTCTGAGTTTTCGGGTGGGTTTTTCGGTTGGGCTTGTTTCCCAACATCGCCATGCCCGTACAAAATGGATTCCAACTCCCCCAACCTCTTGAGGAAGATATAAAAGCACCAGTGAGGGATAAGATGAGGATAAGTCTTTTGGTGCAAGGTTATGCTGCTAAGATCTAGTAAGCTTCCCTATCCTTATTATGCTCTGAGTAACATTCCCCAATCTGGAAACTCCTTTTCCAGTGCCTCTTTCCTTCTTATATAGTCATAGGGTATTTCATTATCCCTATCTAGGATATCCAAGGAAGAGTATTGTGGCTGAGTTGATGCTTGAAGGATTCATGGACGAACCTGAGCATTTGGCTCTGAAGGAGTGTCGAAAGCAAGTCAGGTTGTAATTAGCCTTGATATTTGGTGTTAATAGAAGAGAACTATTTTCCTCCAAATTGTGTGTTCATTGCAACATTGTGTGTGTTTTCTTATCATATTTGCTTTGAATATAGTACATGAAACGTATATTGTTTGATTATATAACTAACTCATTGCAGCGCTTGTCCTCATTCTGTTTTGTAGGATGGTTCCGACAGGATCGGGAGCTCTTAAAAAAAGTGGAGCGAGGATCAATATCAAACGGGAGACTTAAGGTGCACTCTTTCTCCTTCTTTATTTCCGTACTTTCTCCTACCAAAAGTAGTTGTTCTTTCACTTTTGTATACTTTTCTGTGAGGGAAGATTTCAGTCTTCTCAATATAGTCTTGATCTTCTGTGATTTGACCCAAAGTCACGAGGGAAATATCCCGTCAACACCATGCAAACAATTTTTTTTGGTGGAGCTTTGGGTGCCCAAAGTTTAGTCCACCACCACTACATGTAAGGGGAATAGGAAGGGAATTAAATTGTATCTAATTTTGACATTGTACCTACCCAAAGATGGATTTTCTCCCCACATCATGGAATTCCCTTCCTCTCTAAGTTGAATATGTTCTCTGTGGATTTGCTCCCCACATCATGGAATCCCCTTCCTCTCTAAGTTGAATATGTTCTCTCCTCAATGGACTTGTGAACTTGTTCTATTGCTATTGTTCCATTCCCATTAAACCAAAATTCCTCTCATTTACATATTTGTGTGCTTATTATGTATAATGAAGTGTTAGTGTACAATGTTTATTATTTATATATTTGTGTGTTTATTATGTATAATGAAGTGTAATTGTACAATGTTTATTATTGTATATGTTCACTCATTTTTTGTATACACTATGGTTACATTTCTTCATATTTTTCGCATGGTATAGAAATATATATTTATGTCATAACAACAATTACAGAATACAAAGATTTTAGAGGTATCCCACTTAGTCTTTTTAAAAGATCATTGAGAAATGTTGATAATCTTCCCACTTAATTTATTCTTTCCATTGAAACAATACCATGAAGAGAGCAAAAAGATTTCCTCCACAAATATTTGGATACAATCACAAAACGCTGCTCGTTGTCACCTGCACAATTTGGCAGGATACAATCACAAATGCTTTTTCCTTGTAGCGGCCGCCTTGAGTGGTCGTCTAGGTCAGATTAGTCACCATTTGAAATGGTGTCTGGTTTTTGTAGCATGTAAAACAACAGCGAACTACAGTATAATTTTGGCGAGGATTGTATTGTAATTTCGGGATGATTATAGTTGAGAAGATATATAGTGGTTAACACAGGATCCAATTTGATTAAAAAATGGGAGATTGAAACATGAATCCTGCTCTCCTCTTATACATTAAAGCCAAGGGAATTGAGGAATTGATGCCTATATGCCAATACCAGGGAATATATGGAAGTAACTGGATACAGAAATTAAGAAAGATTTAAATATTTCCATCCATGCTACCGAACTCAAATGCCCATGGGGGAATTCAATCTGTATTGGGATCAGGTTGCGCGCCAGTCGTGGATAGAAGCAAATCCTCCAACAAATCAACGCCCAAATCCCCCAATTCCACTACTAATTTCTCAGTGGTTTCATTTGATTTTGATTTTGATTTTTCAGCAGGATGCCCATCGCCTTCGCCTCTATCAATTTCTTGCCTGGAGATGGAGAAATCGTTAAATTTGGAATCAGAAGGCTGCTGGCTGCATCCAGGTGCTACTTCAGCATAATTAAACAGGTTGGCGTACTTACTGTTTCTCAGCACGGATTCTCGCACTACTTCAAGGGGAAAATTGAGCAGAGCTCGTGATCCTCTCATGGCAAAGGCCGCCTGATCGTAAGCCATGGCCGCCTCCTCAGCAGAGTCAAAAGTCCCAAGCCAAACACGAGCGCCATGTCTATTTGAATCTCTGATTTCTGCTGCATATTTCCCCCACGGCCTTTTCCTCACGCCTCTGTAATGCTTCTCCACTGCTACTGACTTCCCTTTCTCCTCCTCGCCAGCTGCTAATGTCTCCGCTGCCGCCTCTTGCTTTTCCTCGCTCGCCTGATTCACGGGCTCCCAACCTTTGCTCATTGCTTCCTGCAAAACTCCATACAAAACCATCTCCTCAGAATCGTTTTCATCGAAAGGGAATTCATGAGACAGGGAAGCATAAGGCTGTACGTGTTTTGGTTCCTCCATGGACGCATTTGTCACCGATTCTTCGAGCTTCCCACGATCTAAGGAAACAGGAGTACTGACAGATGGAATCAGAGAGTCATGAGAAGGTTTGTACAGTGCTAATTGCATGCAGGATTCAGAGAATTCAGCTTTCGGATTGCTGGATTCTGCACCTTTCAAATTACAATCTCCTGGAAAATGAGTACTATCGTAACCCAAATAATGTAAACCACTGCTTTCCTCGCGCTCGTTTCCCAACCAAATTTCTGGATCTTTGTTCAGTTCACTGGATTTGCTCTCATATGGGGAAGACATTATCCCTTGAAAACACGCAAAAATGACAGCAAATTACAGAAATTCAAAGGATGAAAACTGAATAAGAAAGCCCGAAAGTAAGAAGAATATGAACTAAAAATCCAACGAATGAAGAAAAAATTTAAAAGGATTTGCAGAAGCTTGACCGAATGCAAAACCAGAGTCCAGTACTTGGGTTCATAAAGCCCGTTCTGGTAAGTTCGAAGGTCGCCATTAAACGTGACACGTAATTTCGACACATGTTTTTCGGAGCACGAGGGCGCCTGTCGCCTTTGATACCACAACGTTCTCTACGGTCACACGGTTCAACATCGACCCATCGCAGTAATCGCACGGAAACATCGGTAAATCTATATTTTATATATAAAATAGAGATTTCTCAGATCGAGATGATTTATTTAAGGCAAACAGGAAGGAGCATGCACTTTCGCCACTCACTCACCTCCCCCCTTCCCCTTTCTCCGTCCGAGACTTTTCTCAGATTTGAATTCAGTCCATATACACTTGCGTCTCGTTCCAGACCTCTATATGTGGCTATTGACGAGAGTCCAACCCCGTCAATCTCAATATATAACAACGAGGTCAACAGTTCTAGAATGGCACCATCCACTAAAAGAATCAATGGTAGGGAATTGACTGTGTCTCGCATTGACTTACACAGTTCAAAGGAGAAACTATGGAATTTGCCACGGATCTTCTTAACTCTCCTGATGGTTGGTGATAGTCAATGGATGGTTGGTGATAGTCAATGTTCACTGTAAGTCGAATCTCAAATCCAAACCTACCACACAGATGCACTAAACCCTAAACTAATCCATATTTGAATTATTAATTATTGTTTTGGGGTGATCACGATGGCAGTTAAAGCCTCTCGTCGCCACCCTCCATGTCCAGTGGCGATGGCTCTCATGCTTAAACGCCAAGCCTTAATGCATCGGGCCTTAATGGAAACCTGGGCTCGGCTCCTCTGCTTCAGTACGATCCTCGAGATCGCCATCACACCAGCACTAATTGCTACCAGAGCCATCAATGTCATTGCCCCCCTGGTCTTTTCAATGTGTGTGTTTGAGCCCAAAGCCCAACATTCTTTTGTTGATCCTGCCTCAAGACTCGGCTTGGTCCTACGATTTTTTCACTCCCCTGGTGCCTTGCGCAACCATGCCAAGAGAACGGGGCAAGCCCCATCGAGGACCAGCCTATTACAATAGATTTGGACGACACAATCGCCCGAGGACTGCCTCACGAGCTCTCACGCTAGGCGGAGACCACCCAGGCTCTTCAGGGCAAAATTGGTCTGCGCAAGCCCCGTAAAAGCTTTGACCTCACCACGACCAGGGACTTACCTCTCAAGCTCTAGTTCCGGATGATGTCCCTTCAGGGCTCTTGAGGCTCAATTGGCACGCGCGGGCTCAGCGGCAGACACGTCCTCCCAACACTGAGAGTCTCCAAGGTGGTCGCCCGGTGGAAGAAGAATTTCTGCCCAGCTGGGCGAATTTCTTGCCTTTCCTTCCCTCGACCATCCTAGATCGCCAACCTGCTACCTGTACCACCAGTGCACTACAGGAGTCAATCGCTATGGGATGCATAGTGAAAGAAGAGGCCTTACCCGTAGAGGGCCACTGGGGATGCAATTCAGCTGCCTCTATGGAAGAAGACCTTGTCATGGACTTGACTGCTGCCTTCAACTCCGTTGCTGCCACCTTGGAGGAGAACTAGGCTCAAGCGGACTACCACCCAGCTCCAGACTCACACCGACTCACAGATGACCACCTGGTTTTAATATTTGAAATGAGGAGGGACCTGGCCAAGCAACAACACCACCAGAGTCTATTTGGCAAACGCCTGGATGTCCTCTATGATTCCTTGTCAAGCAAGCCTGAGAAGAGTCGTTGTTCGACGTGCTATCAACCCTTCACCTTCATACTCCATTATGATGGATGCCCTGGCTCGCCACATGCATAGCTTCTTTCAAGTTTTTTCTTTGGGTCAATGGCTAAAAGTTTTGCAATTTTTCCTATGTCAGTCTCTGACTCAGTCTTTGGTTCAGGCCAAATAGGCTCGGGTTCGATAGTCTCTAGTTCAGGTTGAGGCACCCAGTTTGAACAAATGACTTGCTCACATGTATATCTGACCAAGTAAATTTTTTACTTTCGAAAGGTAATATAATTATTTTTATTTGCAAATAAAAAATTGAATGGTTGGTCACACTTTTGTTCTCTTTTCTCCTTCGGTTTAATTCTCATAAGTGATAAGTTGATTAATTGCGTTGGCTTGTAACTGAACCTTGTTCAAATAATCTCTGATATTTGAACGTGGGTTCAAATAATCTCCTATATCTTAAAAAAAAATCATTATTCTAAAAATTCAATGAGTACTTAAAAAATTAAATTTCACTTTAAATTTTGTAGAAAATCTTTTTAAGTGGTAGCGAATCAACTTTAAATTTGAATTTGGTGGATTTTTTTAACCAACGTTTCTTCCCATTCATGGATTGTATTCAATGAATCACTTTTAAGTACGTTTAGAATAATATCAATAATGTAAACATGAACTTTGGTCTTTATCATAATTCGCTATTAAACCCATCAACTTTACCAATAATAATATTTAAACGGACTCAACTCCTTTAAGTTTTGTAAATTCCATTATTATATTAAACACAGTAATGAGAAATAGCAGTAGTTACAAACATTACATTACGTGCTATCATTGTCGTTGCTTTATTTGTAGAGTTCCCTAACAAATTGTCAACGTTTCTCGGTAGCCGCCTTTCATATCACACTTTTTTTTACTTTATCTACATTTCCTAGCATTATCTCTAAGTTATAATTTAAGTTGTTCGATTATTTTGAAAATATTTATTATAATTTAATTTTCAATTGTCAATGAGGATAGTGATTATTGGTTGTTGCTATATGTGAATGCAAGTTGATTTATTATTCTTATTCAAGAAAAACGATGTCACTTGAAATGATTCTATTAATTGGTTGTCACTTGAAATGATTCTATTAATTGGCACTGAGGATAGTCATCATTGGTTGCATGCCACTCGAAATGATCTATTTGATGGTTTATAAGAAGGTAGACTCCTCCTGCGAGATACCTCTAGGTTTTGGGTCATTAACTTGTTTCCTTAGGAAGCAACTTGTCTTACTCTAGGCCCAAAAGGTGGTTTGAGCCTAGAGAATATCCACATGATAATATCCTCAAGAAAACTAGTACCCCTTGTGGTAATTGCTCAATCTACCTCCACTAAAATCATGTGTTTTTTAGTAACATCTAGTCTTAGTCCCATACATTCAGAGTTTAACCTCGTTCCCTCTTGCCCAAAGAGATTTTCATATCATTTACTATAAATATATTTTTTATTATATTATATTTAATAAGTTTATTTTTAATTAATATATATATGTTTTATAATTCAAAATAGTGATTTTTATGTAGAGATTAGAAATTGAATAGAAATTGCATTTCTCATATGCACATTGCACTTACCAATTTTCTACAATATTCTCATGTAGCGTTGGACAGGAGGCTATGGAGCATAGAGCGTTTTGGCATTTTGTATCAAATGTTTGAAAAGGAGAAACATAGGGTTCAAGAAACACAAGGACATATAGATTGTAGTGGAGATTGTGGAAGAGCCTATTGAGCTAAAGAGACTTTCAAGTAATTGTGACACAAGTGGTTGCTACCTGTTTTTGTCATTAGTGCAAACAACATTATTGTAAAGCTACTCTCACCGAGATGAAGGTTGTTTTTTTGACAAGGATGAGCCCGTGGGGTTCTTATTGCAAGAATGTTATCCAAGTGGTCAACAGAATGTTTGACTATAAAGTGTTTGATGCAATGTTTGCATGGAAAGTGTTTGATGAAAACCATATTTACAATTTTGAGATGCAACCCATAGTTCCAAGTCAAACTTCGAGATTATGGTTAGGTCCCTTCTCGGGGGCACATTAATATTGTGGGTGTATTCTACATATTTTGTGTTGGTTTTAAAGAAGAATTTGGAGCTATTGCAAGGGATTCTAGTGGATCTACAACCTTTAATCTATAAGGGTAAATAACTTGACCAAAATAATTGTTTATATACTGCATTGGAAAAAATTCAACCCTCATTTTGATGTTGTGTCTACTTGGAGGGATGGTCGGTTCACGGGCACCTTCATCTTCGAAACCTACGTATTTTAAGGATGGCATTGAAGACATTCTTCCATTCCAAAATATTTGAATCCTTTAAAGCTATTCCTAGTGTATATATCATGAAACATGTTGATGAGGTGTCAATGGTGGAGATCATAGTGTAAGAGGTAACCCATCTACATTCTCTATATGAAAAACATTCAATTATCCACAAATTTAATGGGTATTGGCTATGTACATCAACATTGTTTCATTGGATTCACTCGACTTGGAAAAACAAATGTGAGATATCTATGTGCTCCAAGGGATTTTTTATTATTCAGTTCTATGATCATGTTGATTATTAGCAAGAGTTTGAGGAAGGTCTTTGGTTTTGGGGAAGCGCAAGACTTTTTATAACTCCTTGGTTCTTAAATTTGATCCTAACACCATACCTGTTACTAGAATGTCAGTTTAGGTTTGTCTTCCCAATTTGCCATTACATTTATAATATTTAGTAGTTTTTGAGGATATTGTGAATGCTTTGGACACTTACATATAATGATATCTTGAAAGAGTTGTAGTGAGTGTATGTTGAGATAAACCTATTAAGAATATTTCACACAAAATTAATCTTGCATGGAAGAATATTAAATACACACAAAGCTTAGATTATGAGAACATAAAATTGAGGTGTAGGATATTCCATCTTCTAGGACATTTACAAGCTAGTCTTCATTCTTGAGCTCATCCTCCCATGGAAAATGGAACCAAATAAAAAGAAAGAGATGGAATTTTTCATAGGACTCGAGTTTCGATATCGACCTTGATTAGGATGAGGTAAATTATGGCCCACAAGTATGAATTGAGTAAACCACTCCTTTTTAAGGGATAAAGTAGAAGAAGTGGATAGAGCACTTTCCTTCTTGAGGGAGGTTGTGGTAGTTGATGCACCTCTAAGTGGAACAAACATGCATCATAAAACTAATACATCCAACTAAGATAAGGAATTGGTTGCTTCTAAAAACTTTGATTTCTCACCTTTTGACACACAATTAATTAATGTGCCTCCTTTATAAGGGTGACAAGAATTTAAAAAAAAAGAAGGGAAACAAATGAAAAATCAAAGATTATTTTATAAAGAGAAAGAAATGTACATTAGTAATGTAATTATAACCCTATAAGTGCAATATGCTTTGATACTCTCATAAGTACAATATCCGTCTATACTTAATTTTATTTATATTGTACTTTGCATTTTATTCTATAATAAAATAAAAAATACATTTTTTTTAAATTATACTTAAATTACATATTTAATACACATTTCATTTTTTTTCCTATTAAAAAATCTTTCTTTTCTTTATCTTTTTAACATCGTAACACAATCAACTATAAGAAAAAATTTAAATTATATATATAAGTATCAATTCCTTATTGGTACAACTACCATATTTATTAACATCATACTACCCATCTAAGTCAAAATTCAAATGATCAATTTTTTTTAAAAATATATCATCCTAGCAAAAGAAAGCTCCATATACTTGTCTAATTATTTATTCTCTTAGGAGAACATAACTCCTCATTGGAAACTTCAGTGTTACTTTCAATCTCCAAATACAATTATGTGTATTTTTTTAGGTTATACTTTTTCTTAAATATCAATAAGAAGTTTAATGTATTTAAAAATTTATATAAATATGTATAATATTAAAATAAAAACAACATTATTGTCATTTTCAACCTTTTAATGTAAATAATTGTTAATTTTTTAAATTTTAATTTATATTTTTCATAAATATCAATATCAATAACATAAATAAGAAGTTTAATGTTAAGAAATTTAATGCATTTAAAATTTTATATAAATATGTATAACATTAAAAAACCAAATGGAAAAAATTGTAACCGATGTCGTAAACACATCATGCAATACATAAAAAATTCCCGATAGGGAATTTAAAATTAAAATAAAGTTAATTATCATGCACTTCAATGTGAGTCCCCAGAAAGTTTTGGCTAATAGATTCATAGAAAGTTTCAGTGATCGCATTAAATAAAGATCAAATAATATTTTGAACGTTTTATGGAGCACGTGCAAAATTTACACTAATCCATGGGAGAAAATTTGACAAATTCAAATTCATGGATGGAACATATATTTACCTTGTTTTTAAATGATATTTAATCTTTTTATTCTATTAAATCAAATTAATATTTTTTTTCCTACTTTGTATTGTTAAAATTATTTAGGAATTTTAAATTTGGTGATATTTGAATTGTGGCTAATAGATTCATAGAAAGTTTCAGTGATCGCATTAAATAAAGATCAAATAATATTTTGAACGTTTTATGGAGCACGTGCAAAATTTACACTAATCCATGGGAGAAAATTTGACAAATTCAAATTCATGGATGGAACATATATTTACCTTGTTTTGTTTTTAAATGATATTTAATCTTTTTATTCTATTAAATCAAATTAATATTTTTTTTCTACTGTGCATTGTTAAAATAATTTAGGAATTTCAAATTTGGTGATATTTGAATTGTTAAAWTTATTTGGGAATTTCATTGAATTTAGGTTACACAAATAGTTATAACGATGGTAAAATGATTGGAATTTTTAATGTCTCCTCCCAACTACAAATATTAAATTTACACAACCTTATAAAACAAGACACTCCAAAACCAATCACACTAACAAAATTAATTAACCCATCATTAACTTGTCATTATTTTTAATACACCACACATATCCGTGTCCAATCCAATAATTATTTAGATTCCATACTTTTATTTTAACTCATCATTGGTTTTCAATATTTATATTGACCACAAATATCCGTCCAATAATTATTTAGATTCATTGGTTTTCAATATTTATATTCACCACAAATATCCGTCCAATAGTTCTTTAGATTCCATAATGTAAATCAATTTTTGATGACATATTTAATCCCCGTGGAAACTTTATTTGATTGAAATACAATGTTCATTCCAAATTAAGTTTAAATCTTTTACCCAACCAAAATAATTTATTATGAAATAGTACTCGGGCTACCATCCTCCATGGTTTATATGTATATATGATTATGGTTTATATATATATATATATAAACTTTCACTTCACTATCGTGAACAAGATTGTCTCACATGGATGACTGAAACACGTATATACAATTATCATTAAAAATTTATTTAACACACTTTGACTTGTAATATTTGATTTCAAAATAAGTTTAGATGTCACTATTTTACGTTAAAAAATCTATTATGAGGAAAATAAAACGTCCACTTCAGTATCTTGAACAAGATTTTCTCACATGGATAATTGAAATACTCATATACAATAACCATTACAAATTTATTTAATTTATTTAATTTGATTTGATTTTTTTTAATTGAAGATTACAAAATTATTTATAATTTAATTATTAATAGAAAATGAAATATATATATATATATATAAAATTTTGAGGTGTAAGGTATTTAATGATGAAATATACTATTAAGGTATTTTGTGATATGAATTTTTTTCGGGTAAATATTTTGTGATGTGAATTTTTTTCGGGTATTCATTAGTTGCCTATTTTTCCAATCATAAAAACAAATGTCAACTATGAAATGTTTAGAGTAAAATATTTTTATGAAATAAAATTTAGACTAATCATTTTTTAAAATAATGAAAATTGATATCATAAATATTGATGATCTACAACAACCTATACTTAGACAAAATCTCAATGAGCCCCAATGTTTACCCGTGACAATATACAATAGATAGTTGTTTGATTATCAAAACTAAAACATGGTTTCCATAGAGTGTGCCCACTATGAGAGAATTTACAACTCAAAAATTATATTACATGTATCCTTTTGTCATATGTAAGATATGAGAAAATATTTTTTATAAGAATGTTTTTAACTAATTACAAAATTCAACCGGTATCCTTTTGCATCAACCAGGTCCAAAAAAAATAGAAGGGCTATAATTAAGTACCTTATAATTTCATAATATCATTTTAATTATTAAAATGCATTAACAAGATAATGGAGAAAAGGAGAGATAAATTGTATACCCTTTTTCCAAAATTTATTGGATATAAGGAACCATCCTTAATTGTTGTTTTATGAGATACTGTTGACAAAGAATTGTGTATAAAATATTGTTTCATTACGGAGAAATTTTAGGGGTTAAATTTCACCCATGTTGTAATTTTCTATTTCTTTTTTCAAAAAGATATTTGTTAATTTTCAAATTTTCTAAAGTCATTTTCCCAAATTTTATAGGATAAAAGTATTTTACTAAATAAATTTCCAAAATTTCTTAAAAACTATATGCAATCCCTATAAATTTGAATGTTTTTATACAAATATCACCAAACAATTTAAGATCAGAATTTTAATTAGTAAGATTCACCAAGGTTTTTACACTTCACGAAAAGTATGGATCATTAAATTTTTCCTCATCACATTAAGAGCTACTTCACTCTTATCATGAAATTTATGTATAGCTTTTCATTGCCATATTTGGGCTGGATTAGATGCATTGGGAATAGTAGTAAACCTAGATGTTTGAGTATTTTCAAAATGAAAATGTTACAAGCATTAATGTTATCTACAACATTAAATTATAACATTATATTTTTTTGATAAACAAAAAAGGAACTACCGATATCTATTAATAATATACAAAAAAATACAAGTGGTATTTCAAGGGGTCTACCAAAAAGGAAATTAGACTTTTCCCCCGAAATTTGAAATTATCTATGTCTTTCTTAAGCCTATGGGCCATGACTTCATCATCATTTGGATACGGCATACCATGCATGATCATAAAAAATAAAATAAAAATGTTCAATGTTCAGAATGGGGTAGGGATGGCCTAGACCCCAAATATTAACTAACAAACAAAATAAATAAGATTGAACTGACATTCAATGATTGTTAGGGAGATGAGGGAAACCTGGGCCCGAGTTCTGACAATGGTTGATAGTCTAAGATACTCCCTTCTCTGGTCCCTCCTTATGGAACGAGCTTGAATCTGACTATTCTTCATCCACAAGAATGGGTCACTCCCTGGTCCCTTCCATGATCCCTCTATTCTCTGGATGGGCTTGTTTTTCTTTCGGATTTCCCGGAGCCCTTTCATGAAATCTGATGCCAAATTGGGCCTTGTAGAAGAGATCAAATTTTTCCTCGAGGACTCTCATTACAGGGCGAGTGGCCACATTTTCCATCCATTCTTAAGTTACTACTCTGCCCACCATGGCTTTGGTGATCCAGTAGACCTCCATGAGACGAAAGTACCTAGTCTCTCTGGTTCTTCTTTGACATGGGTCAGGAACCCACTATGTTAAGCCCTAATATTGGCTCATTACCACTTAATTGGGGCATATTAGATTAGTAATGTTATTTTATTTATGTCGGCTTTAGGCCATTAGTTGTAATTTAGATTAGTAATGTTATTTTATTTATGTTGGCTTTAGGCCATT
>ML778389.1:205101-222558 GCA_009831015.1 Picea engelmannii | reverse complement strand
AGTCTCCTATATATACCAAGGAGACATTTTCATTTTGAATCATCTTGTACTTGAACATTTAAGTGGGGTAAAAGGAGGTTTCCCCCTCGAAGAGGCTTATTATCTGAAATTATCTCTTTTTCATGGCGTTGAGTACTTTTGCTAAGGTTTTTATATGCTATATTGATGTTTGGTTCTTAACACACTACTTGGCTTCTGAGAGAACATCCTCATCTTGAATTTCCCTCCTTTTCCTACATACCTCCTCTTGAATGTCCGACATCAACCTTTTCTCGATTGAAGAGTAGAGCGGTGGAAACGATTCCTGGCTTCCCTCACTTCTTTTGCTGCCATGTTGTGCGACCTTGGTTTACTAGGAGAGGGCCAACTTCCATCCCCTTGAAGTTTTCTTATGACGACCTCTGGTGCTAGTCAAATCCTTCTTTATCCCTGAGTTCTTGCCACAGTCGAGATTCATCCTTCTTAGCCTCAGCTTGATACACTTTTTGCGCTACCCACTCTAAAGGGATTGTTGATTAAGGGTCTCTCTTCTTGAGATTTTCTGCTCCCTACCTCGGTTGATGTTCATCAAAGATATGCAAAAAACAGAGGTAAAGGAGAGTCCCTAATGCACCATTATTCTTTCTTCCACATAATAACGCTAAATTCTCAAAGAAACCTTAGGTGAACGAAATCCAATCATATTTACCTTAGCTTAAATGTTGTGATTTCCCACTAGTTTCCTTCGCTTCTTAATAATGTCAAGCGTCCACCTCAGGATTCATCCTAACCTCCTCTTTATGCCATTTTTAACGACTTGGATCTTTCTCCCACGAGTCCTAGGACACACTCTCCTAAACATAATATTGGTTGTACCAGGGAGGTGAACCATGGGCGTCATCCCACCTCCTTCCCTCATATTATCGACCACTGGTTCATCTCGTCATAGATTCATTACTTGAAATGGAACTCTACTAATAACTATTTTCCTTTCAAATTTCCTTCCATCTGTCGCATTCACCAAACAAAAGGTCTATCAACTTGTGTCCAACTAGAGGGATGTTTTCGTTTAGTGTGTTGAGTGGACAACTCGCCACCCCTCATCAAGGTTGCTTTATTCCACTATTGTCACCCCATCCGGATGAGGGGTGTCTTTCATGGTGAGACATGTTCATTTCTCCCGAAGTTATCCTTGGCCCACCTCCCCCCAGAATCATCTTCTCTCCCTGGGTGCATGATCCAATGCCACGTTTGCTAGGTAGTCAACCATTGAGTTCACTTTTCTTTTGACATGGACTAGGATGATTTTTCATATAGCTTGGATACACTGTGCCACCTCAGATAACCCTAAGAAGAGGTTCCAGTTTGTCGAAAGACGCTCCTCATGAGTGTTGTTGATGATTTTTCTCAGAGCTGTGATAATAATTTGGAATCTCATTCCACTATTAGATATTCTAGTACAGATTGGCCAAAATCATTAACCCTGTGAGAAGTCCAACTGGTTTTACATTGTTGTTGGTGTTGTGCCCAATTATGATGGTATAGAGATTCTGTATTTCACCTTTCAAGTCCTGAACTATGCCTCTGAGGCATGTTGAGCCAAGATTTCCTTTTGAAACTCCATCAAAATTTAATTTTAGGAATCCTGGGGGAGGGGGCTCCCACTTCTCCCATTTTTTCATCTTTTGGGAGGTAATTGTTTTTTAAAGGTGAAGGTTTTGATCTTATCCTAGTTTCTAGTTTTTGAAAATCTCACTTTCCTCACCAATGAGTCACTAGTATTCATCTTTCCAAGAGGAGGAAACAATAGTTTCCTTCAAATTCGAGTGGTTGCCTTGCCATATTCGATCTAGGTTGTAGTGTTGTTTTTTGAAGATCCCTCTATTCCTTTCCTTCTAGATATTCCAAAGTAAGAATCCTGGGAATAGTGACCAAATTCTGATCAGGATTTCATTTCTAAAAGGTTTTGATCTCCATTCTTAAATAGTTTTGTTGATGTCATGTTTGATTCTGTCAAGGGTTTGGAAATGCATGGATCTTCTACCCCAAATATAATATGTTATCTCAGATTCACTGAATAGGTGGTTGATAGTTTCCCCTACTTGGAAACACATTGGGCATATGGATAGGCCTTCATACCCCCTCTGAGTTATGTAGTCCCATGTTAATTCCCTTTTTTTGATTAACAACCATAAGAAGGTCATGATCTTGGGCCATTGGTGAGGATTCCAAACCTTGATCCAAATTGGAAACTTTGCAATGGTCAATGCTCCCCTCACCTGCTAGTAAGCTTATTTTATACTGAATTTTCCATGTCCTTTCTTTCTGCATCTTAGGATTTCCTTCCCTGGATTGTTAAATAGAGGCATTTGGTGAAGATTTTTCTCTAGCTCCTGAAGGGAGTTTTCATCCCATTCCATTGGCCATTCTGATAAGTTCCTCCAGGATCTTTCAAGCTGATAGTCGTGGTGAGGGCTCTCCTTCTAGAAATGGTGCACCTTCATCTATCCTGGTCCCCTAATCATCTCTTGGATTTGTTGATGTTTCCCCTCATTATTCAAGGCTAGCATATGCTCCCAAGAATCCTCCCAGAAGAGGGCCGACTTACCATCATGAATTTTCCAAAAGCTTTATTGTTGAATTATCTCTCTACTTTTCTAGATGTGCTTCCAAATTAACAAACCAGGATGACGTCTTTCCCATCGGATACATTCTTATGGAAGGCTATCCTTTGCATATTTATCCCTCCATATTCAAGCCCAAAAAGCCTCAGGGTTCTTATTCCATCGCCATAAAATTTTGGTTTTTGGGGACAGGTTGATTTTTTGGGGGTCTATGATGCCTAACCCCCCTTAGGATTTTGGGGTACAAATTTTGTCCCAAGAGACTAGAGCCCATTTTGTTTCCCGTTTTTCTCCTCCCCATAATAATTTTCTCTAGATTACTCGAATTTTATGTTGGATTTTGATCGGGGTTGTGATAACGGAAAAAAGGTAGACAAGCATCACTGAGAGAAATGACTTAATTAAGAGAACCCTCCCATGTAGAGTCAGGAATATATGGGTCCAGGTGTTAATTTTCTCTTCCAACATGGTAAGGAGCTCATGCCAAGAAGTATTGTGGATTTTTTTATCCATTAAGGTGGATCCTAGGTATTTAGAGGGAAGTGAAGCTCTTTTGAATCCTAGGGTTCTGGTTATATTATGTTGAATGGAAACAGGGGTGTTAAAGAAGAACATTTTTTATTTCTCATGGTTTATTTGCATTCTTGAAGATTCCATGACAGCCTCAAGGATTGTCTTTAAATAGTTTTTCTCCTTGACTGTGGGGCGACCCATTAACAGGGTTTCATCCACAAATTGGAGGTGGGATAGAAGTTCAGAATGGGGGTTAATCTTGATGCCTTTCATTACTCCCCCTTGAAGGGACAATTTGATGAAATGTCCCAGCCCTTCTACTAGGATTATAAATAGGTATGGGGAAAGAGGGTCTCCCTAGCAAATTCTTATGGATGCTTTGAAGGTTTCCGACGAGGTTCCATTAACTAGAATCGAGAAGAAGGTTGATGAGATCAGGTCGAGATCTAGGAAATCCAGGTTGGGTCAAAGCCAAACACACCCAAAATTTCTCTAAGGAAATTCCAATCGATTCTATCGTAGGATTTCTCTAAGTGAAGTTTAATAGTGATACCCGATCAACTGTTGGTTTTAAGGAGTGAATAGTTTCATGAGCCACATTTATACAATTCAAAATTTGTCTCCCTTCCAAAAAACCCCCTTGCTCAGGTAAAATAATTTCCTACAAAAAGAGATAGGGGTTGCGTATGTTTTCTATCACTTTAGTTATATTTTTATATATAACATTACATAAAGAGATAGGGAAAAGCTTATCTGCATTGTTTTCTACCCTTTCTTTTGGAATGAGGGTCAGGAAGGTGGTGTTGAAGGCTTGCAAGACATATTGAGATGAGCTAGATTCTTCTACAATTTCTAGAACACCCCTACCTATTATAATCCAACATGCCTCGAATAAGTCTGATGTGAAGCCGTATGGTCCCGGGGCCTTCCTGTTTGGCATTTCTATGACTATTTCCTCAACCTCCTCCAAAGTCACCTTTCGTGCGAGGCTACATTTTTTTTCTGCAAAGATCAGACTAGGGATAAGACATTTGATCTTAAGAGTGGCCTCTCTCCTATTTATGTTTGGTTTTGTCAACATATTATTGTAATGTCTCACTAGTTCATTTTCAATGTCCTTGTGGTTTTCCAATAAATCTCTCCATTCATCTTGAAGGGAATTGATGAGATTATATATTCTTCTCCAAAAAAGAGAATTATGGAAGAATTTAATGTTTTTATCTCCCTCTTTCCGATAATGGATTCTATATTTTTGACAAAGATACATCTCTTCCCACTTGTCTCTTTCACTTAGATCTTGGTGGGTTTGATCCCCCTTTGTATTTAATTTATAGGATTCCCCGTTGAGGATAAATTCTTTCTGGATTTCTTCCATCTCTTCTTCCAACTTTATTTTTTCCTCCTCGATATTCCCAAACACATCTTTATTCCATTTCTTGATGCATAATTTGGTCTGTTTTAATATTTGTTGGAGTTGGTACATATGAGTACCATATAGGTTTGGAAGATCATTACAAAATTTTATTACCATATGTAGGAATTCTTGGTGTCGTAGCCATAATTTTTCAAACCTAAAAGTATTGGGGTCAAGATTCATAAATCCTTTAGAGCAAAGGGAAATTGGCCAGTGGTCTGAGCCATAAGAAGGCTTGATTTATGTGGTAAGAATTGTTTTTTCTTTGAATAAGTTATTAGAAAATAGAAAACTATCTAGGAGATTTTATTTTTGTTTTGGTCCCCTCTTCTATTGATCCAAGTGAACCATCCCCCCCTTGGATGATAGATCTATAAGTCTTAAATTTTGTATGGTCTCCTTGAATAAAATTTTCTTTGCATCCAACTTACAAACTCCCTCTGTATTCTCTTCCATCAATGAAATAAAATTAAAATACCCCCTATTACCCATTGTTGATATTCCAAAATATGTCCCAACTCCGAAAAATACCCTATGAATTCTCTTTTTTCCACCGGGGTTAAAGGATCATACGCATTCTAGACGTATCCTTGATCTTTAGATCCCAACTTCTTATAATGAATCGAGAGGATTCTTGGGGTATTAGAAGTTACCTCCACCTTCAGGTTGCCTGGATCCCGAAGAATTGCAAGTTCCCTAGAGGCCCTCTCTGCTTCTATACACTCTACTTCACATTTTTTCCAAATATTTTTAGTTATTCTACTTAGCATTATACTATAGCATTTTGTTTCTTGCAACATTACTAGATCTACTTTTACTTGAAACATTTTTTTCTTAATGATTATTTGTTTGCATAGAGAATTCAAATATCTAATATTACTTAAGAAAATATTCATGGTAAAAATTTAGGTTGAGGTTGAAAGTACTTATCCTAAAGTCCCACGACTTGGCTGGAGTCGATAAGTAGTGCTCTTGTTTCTTCTAAAAAATTCTGTTATGGTTTGTGTCCTTTTTTATTCTCTTCTCCTCCTAATTTTTTAGAATCCTTTAGGGGGTTTGTCTTGATACCCAAATACCTTGATGATGAGGCCAAATTATCCTGCCTGCTTCCCCTTTACCTTTGCCTTTAACTAGCTCATAGTGCATTTTGCGTAATTGTCCCACCTGCATCTTATTGATTTCTTTCTCTCCATGAACTGTGATGAGAGATTTGATGTTGACCTCTATATATTATAGATCCATATTTTGGGAGGCATCCTCCCACTCTACTTCCTCCCATGATCCTTTTTGGTCTTCCATATCTTGCATATTGATCTCCCCGACCAGAGATGGGGAGATTTGTTTTCCATGTTCTATGAGACATCGCTTTGAAAGCTCTTCTTTCTTAAATGTCACTATTTCATCCATTAGGATGTGAGATTCCATCGTTGGTTCTATTTATTTTGTGTTATTTGTCTATTTTTCTTCTGTTGTGAGTGCCTTGAAGCTGTTGGAATAGTTATTGGAGGTTTCCCCAATAGGTTTGTTTCCTTTTCATCTCGCCTTTCTCGTTTTAGGTATATTGACAAAGCCTTCCATTTCCACTCCTCTTTGCCTTTTTTTTTACTGTCAAGTTTACATTCATAGGACACTCATGTAATAGGTGACCGTGCTCATGATATTTTGTGCACCTGAATGAGATATGTTCATAGTCTATGGTTTGTATCCAATCATCATCCTAGTAGGAAATGGCTATGGATTCTGGTAAGGCTCCTTCCATGTTCATGTAGATGCAAATACGAGAACATGATGTATATTTTGTTGTCTTGGTAACCTCTAACAATTACCCCAAGGTATCCCCAATTACTTCCAATGTTTTTGGGTGCCAAAATTCCTTGGGTAGAGAATATAATGAAATCCAAGTGGGAGCCGCTATATAGTCCTATTTCTCAGGAGAGAATATTTATGTATAGTATCTCAGATGCAATCCAATAGAGTTAAAAAAAGATGGACCATCATCGAAGATTTTATTTATATCCTTAGAGCATGTCAAGATTACTGTGAAGAAACATTTTGAGCCCAAATTTAGATCCATTTCTCCTTTCACTTTCCACCCTAATTTCACCCACACCATCAACGCTTTTTCCGAAGGCCATATTCCCATGAACTTTCCAATAAGTGAATGGTATTTCATGTACTAAATGTAACCTCCAATTAGCGGGGATTTGGCTTCATACCTGGGGTTCTCCACTGTCTTGGCCAGGAACCCATTCTTCATGCACTTTTCATGTTTACTACCAATCCTTGTATCTTTTTCGAACGACTCCATGCTTGCAGGTCAACTTTCCATACCTTCCCTCGTGATGTCCTTTGACAACATACTGGACTCCCCTTCCATTGCTTATTTGAACATTGTTTTCTTTACTTGCTCTTTTTTTCTTCTACAACTGCATCCATATCACCCGCTGCTATTTCTGATCCAAGAGATCTTCCTAAAAACCCGCAATGACCCACGTTCCCAAAGCACCGACTACATCTGATCGAAACAATAATCCTTAACTCTTAAGCCTCTAACACGCTCCCTACGCTATCACTTATCCAACATGAATACTAATCAAATCATAACATTATATTGGTGGGATCCTACTTATTGTATTATAACTGATGGAGAAATTGTTGGACTTGGATTAGATCAATAATCAAATGTGAGGGTTGTGCATAATATATGTGTGTTATGGGTGTGTGTGTGTCATTCTACATGATTGCCTAATTATTTAAACTTGTTTAACCTTGAAGTATTCAATGTAACATAGTTACCTACTTGACGGGAACCCTCAAGAGTTCTCACTTTTTAAGATGTTGAATTAGTGGTTGTTTTTACCTCCGTTTCAAAAAGTAGTTCTCCAAAATCACCCAAAAATCCCTTTTTCTTTAATGTAGTTTTTGACATTTTAAATCTTCCTAGTTATGAAGTATTAATAAAAAAAAATCAAATGTTGTTTTTTCATTTTTTCAAATTTTTTTAAATGCTTTTTATTTTTTAATGGTGTTTCTTTCTTTGTTTTATGTTTTTTTCAAACCTAAAATTTGACATTTTAAACATTATTAAAAATGCTATGTGTCCTTTATTTTTTTCAAAGTACTATTTTTCATTTAATAATATACATTCTTAATTATTTTAGAATGGCATACATTTTAAATTACAATTTAAAATATTTTGTTTAAACATTTTTCTTAACTTTACTTCATTACATAACTAATACATGTAGCTAAATAACACTACTTTTAAACATTTATTTTTCTTAACTTTACTTCATTACATAACTAATACATGTAGCTAAATAACACTACTTTTAAACATTTAGCAAACAAATACATATTTAAAAAATAGTTATAGTTTTTATTTAATAATATTCATTCTTAATTATTTTAGGCTGGCATACATTTTAAATTACAATTTAAAATATTTTGTTTAAACATTTTTCTTATCTTTACTTCATTGCATAATTAATACATGTAGCTAAATAACACTACTTTTAAACATTTAGTAAAAAAAATATACTGTTTTTAGATTCCCGTGGTGTGAGTTTTCAGAATTATTGTCCGGATTTTCCACAGTGAAATTCATTTTAATCTTAAGGTTGTGCGTGATAGGGAGTCTAGTGCGTGTCGTGTTCTTCTGATTTGTCCTCTTACTAATGCTAGGTTCAAGTTATCAAAGTCTCTATGATTCTAGTTATTGCGTAGTCGGTGGTTTATGTTGGCGAAGGTGGGGATTAACCTATCATCTCTGCATGTTTTCAGAAAATTCAAGTCTGCAACCCTTCTTTTGATTTTAATCCTTGATTTTTCCATGAAACGGATGTCATTCTAGATTTCCCCTCCATATAGGGTGATGATTACTATTTTTAGATTCCTGTGGTGTGAGTTTTCAGAATTATTGTCCATATTTTCCACAGTGAAATTCATTTTAATCGTATAGGGTGATGATTACTGTTTTTAGATTCCTGTGGTGTGAGTTTTCAGAATTATTGTCCAGATTTTCCATAGTGAAATTCATTTTAATCATACACGGTGATGATTACTGTTTTTAGATTCCTCTGGTGTGAGTTTTCACAATTATTGTAATCATCACCCTGTATGATTAAAATGAATTTCACTATGGAAAATCCAGACAATAATTCTGAAAAAAATATACATTTAAAAAATAGTTATAATGAAAAACACATACATTTTATTTTATGTTGAAATTCCATGTCAGCTAAATCATTTTTATAGTAAACATGGGGAAAAAGAAGAAAAATAAATAAGTTGTTTTTACATATTTTTATAGATTTCATGTACAAATCTCATAATATTTAAAGTTATTTTCCCTAAATCAATGATTGGCATAAAAATGAAAGAGAAAGTAAAAAGGATTATATGATAAAAAACATATTAAAAAGACTCGTCATAAAAGAATAATATATAGATATTTATTCTTAATGCAAAATCATTTTGATCTTCCATTAGGTCTTCCATGTTTGCAAGTTGTCCAACTTTGATCCTTTCCAAACATCCCTTTCAATGGTGGTTGAGGATCCTGTTAGCATATTTAGACACTTAGGAGTTAGTTAAGATCAACTTGGTCTATTGTGTTGTTAGGTAAAAGTGTGTTTCTTATTGTGTTTGTTTAGTATGCATTTGTAATTAGGAAATCCAATGATCATGATATGTTCTAGACATAGAGTGATCTGACGGTTCATATTCTCCTCAATATTAACGACTTCATTGATCTATGGCTTAACACCCGATTGGTCCATGATCTCTATTTAAAGAGCATGGAGGGTCATTTGCCAATGATCGATTTTGAGAAACTCACTTGTAAAATATCTCTGTAAATTTATTTTGCATTAATAAATTGCTCTAAGTGGCCATGTTGGTTGGGGTCGTGGACCTTTCCCTGTAGAGGTTTTACCATGTCAAAATATTGGTGTGTTGATGTTTGACCTAGTTGTGTGAGTGGTTACTGAAGGTGTTCGTCCTCTATTGGAATACCTATGTTATTGAATAGCTCGTTTGACGTTGTTTCCACATTTGATGCACTAAAATCTTCCTTCTTGAAACCAACTTCTTGCATTTCATTTGAAAAAGCTATAATAGCATTAATCACTCTCTTAATAAAATTTCATTGTATTATATAATTTCAAAGGATATTTGATTTCCTCTTCTCTATACGAAGCATGCTAGTGTTGTACCTAATCAGTAAATAGATAAGAATAATTAAGTAAACTAATGTAAATAAACAAAAATTAAAAATGATAAAGATTGAAATATGTTTTCATCTATTATATCATAAACCTTACGTGAACCAACCAACAAATTTGAAATATAATCTTCTTCACTTAAAAACATATGTATAAAATAATTAATCAGTGCATGGGGTGGGGTTAGTGGAGAGGGGTGATTCCAATAATCACCCCCTCCCCTAAATTATTTGTTTGTTTGTTTGTTTGTTAGGTTTTTTCTATTTATAAAAAAATTTCTTTTAATTTGCAAATTTTTATTTATTATTGTTAATTTTTTAAACTTTGTTTTTATTATTATTATTTTTAAATTATTTTTATTTTTACTTTTATTTTTTAAACTTTGTTCTTATATAGTTTTTTATAACTTTGTTTTGTTTTATTATTATTTTTTCAAATCTCGCTAGGGCGATTGGTTTCGACAGTCCTCATTCTATAAGGTGACCTAAGTTTGAAACTTGACTAGTCGAGAGGAGATGCCTAAAATCCAGTCATGCTAAGGGTTGGTGTGGCCCAGGCTAAGTGTGATATTTGGGTGATATTGACATCTTAGAGACCCCCAGGTCATGGTTTATTAGAACATAAGTTAGTCCCTCAAGTCACAAACAAACTAGGAAATAAAAAAAGTAAATTTTTATTTTTTTTAATTCATTTTTTCCTCTACATTTGTTTTTTTAAAACTGATTTTAAATTAAACTTATTATTATTATTATTATTATTATTATTATAGCCTTAATTTCCACCCTACAAGCCAGAAGGGAATCCATAAGAGGATAGAAGCCAAAAAACACATATTTCCTAAGATTTGATCCCTTTTGGTGATCCTCGTGGGACACATAGTAGACAACAAGTGAGGATCCTCTTGGGACAGATAGTAGACAACAAGTGAGCATCCTCATGGGTCACTAGTGGCTCAACAAGGGAGGATCAATAAAAATTCTATATTTGGGGAGTTACGAGGTGACAAGGGATGAGTTGGATCTTCATGACAAGGGCCTAGGTACTCACATCATTCAAGTCTCTAGTGGTATGTAGAAGATATAGAAGCCTCTCCCAAGCCTCCTCAAAGAGCTATAAAACAAAGAAAGTCTTGGGCAAGAGAGAGGAAGAATTGAGAGTAATGTTATGTTTTCCAATTGCAAAGGTAATTGTTCCATATACCACAACCAAAAGTCAGTGAATCCTAGCCTAGACAAGGAGCTAAAGGAGGAGAAAGGATCAAGGAGGTCAAGGGAGCAAGCATAAACAACCAAGGTATGAGTTTGATGCATTACTCTTACATTCATTTATAAATCATTGGTTTTCCTCTAGATTACTTGTGTTTGTTTCATGAATGGTTTGGATTTGATTTCTAAGTGATAGATCAAAGTAGATCTCCTGAAATTGATCATTCCTAACACTAGAGAAAGAGAAGGGTTGGTAGTGTTTGTTACTTGTGTGTAGGAAGCAGGTGATAGGAGCTAGAGTTGCAGTTGTAGATATACATCATCCAATACAGACATGAACGACCTTCAAACAAAATGTATGTTGATATACTCTTTAGTATAAAAGGAATTGTTTGCTCTAGATCTAGGAAGACCGCCAGGAATAATTTGAAGGATGGAAATTTATATTAAAATGTAGAAACATGGTCTAATCTTACTAGTCCTTAATATGAAAAATGTGAAATATTTGGCCATAGTTTTCTAAAAATATTTAAATTTCTAAGGATTTTATATAGTTTCTATAAAATTTTGGCGATTTTTAAGGAAAAATAATTATATTCTATGGAATTTGGGAAAATTGTTTTTAGAAAAAATGGAAAACATCGAATCTTTTTTTGGGAAAAATCATTGAAAATTATCCCATTTGCGAAATTTAGCCCCTAAAATCATATATGAAGATCGTAGGAGTCTAAAACCCCTTTTATGTCTAGGAATACTAGGCTAATCCTAGGGATATTATTTTGTTTATTCAAAAATACCCCTATGCGAAATAATCCCATACTAGAACTGGTGACCATACTGGGGAAGAATCGTTCTCTAGTTTGAGTCTCTTGGCCAATCCTTCCCTCTCTTTGATTGTGATTTCCTATTGATTTTCTTCCATTATCTATTCCAGAGGGTAGATCTAGTAGATCTAAGAGATTTGATACAGATATGAAATATCTAAAATAGATCCTTTGATCTTATAAAACAAAATTTTTCTAGGTCCTCGCTTGTTGCATAATCAGTGTCGTGTGAGGCCCCTCACTGGTTGACAGGCCTATGTCCCGCGAGGCTCTGTAAAAGCTACATATTTTAGTGTAATTCCAATAACTATGAAGTCATATATGTCCTCTGATAATTAGGGTTATACAATGGTTTGTTTTAATATGGCTTGGCTTATGTTTGATTTCTTGATTGTCACATAAGTTTCTTTCAGACTTTGTTTGAGTGCATTGGTGTGCATTGATTTTCATTTCTTGGAGAGATTCTATTTCTTTCTCAGAATTTTAGTGAAGTTGGTTTGAGAACCCAACGGATCTGAAGACATCTAGATGTTCTTGTCATTAGTTACATCTTTTGTTCTTGTGTAACCATTTTCCATTACTAGATCAACCCTTCTAGGTGAGTTTTGGGTGAGATCCCTGTAATGAAACTAGAGTGGGATTATTCAGCCTCATTCTCAATATATTATAGACCCTTTTCTTGCTTCTTGTTGATGGTTTCCATTTGCATTATGTGTTCTTTCATAGATCGGGAATTGTTTACATTTCAATTGGAAAAATATTAAAAAGATAGAAAGATTTGTTGCATGCTAGATTTTCCTTTGACACACTAGGGAAGAGAATGCATTAGGAGCATTGTTTTGTTTCAAATATGTAGTGATTTGTTTCTTCTTGGTGTGTGTGTGAGGTTTTGTTTCTAAAAGTTTTCAAAGAGAAATAAAATAATATCTTTCCCTCCCATAGCTAGAGTTCATCGAAGTGAACGAATTGCATTGTCATCCTTGCATTTTCTTGGTTGGGTTGAGAGTTAAAACATCACTAAACTTTCATCCGCTACCCTTGGACTTAAGAAATGACCTTAAAAATAAAGTTTAATCCAAAATAAATTTAAAATATTTGTTTTGATAGTGAACCAACAATACATATGATTAGGGCCTTGGATTAAGATTCGAGAGTAAACTCTCCAAGGCCACAACATGAAACCTAGAGTCAATAAAGAGAGTTAAACTCCATTCTTGCAACCAGTGTGTCAATAGACTCCTCTAACACAAGAGTTAAGCATGAGGTCTCATTGGGGAAAGTAGGGAGATTACCGCTCTCTCCTTGTTTTGGTGTTTGTGATACCACTTCGATTGCTATATATATGGGGGTTATGTTGGTTAATTCCTTCAGAGATTCAGTCTTTGTTACCCTACCCTTACATGTGGTCAGACCTACAACTATGTGCCTAGCCATTGATTTTTAGGTTGTATCCTTAGTGACATTTCCTAGGGAGCTACATATCTGACTATAGGTGGGATGTGCTTGTAGTACCCGGGGAAGACGTTATTTGATGGTATCGGTTCCCCTGGAGGGTGCCCACCTTAATAAAGGGTACTTGCATTGGTTAGGGATGTTTCAAGTAGATCATCATAACTTCTCTTCATACCTTTGCTAGTCAATCCTATGGGTACTTCATCTCCCCCATAGGGTTTTATTTTAGAAGGCCCCTGAGCGAATTGGTTTTCTTGTTGTTATAATAGATTTGATTAGGGGTGTGCTCTTTGAGTCTGAGTCTAAGTCAACCTTAGGTTGAATTGTGTTTAGATTTTAACATAGTATATTCACTGTGGTTGAACCACTATGCCGGTCCCATTGACTAAGAGGACTTGAATTCACTATAGAGGAACAACCACCTATCAATAGGAATGATATAGTTGAAGAAGATTTTGAATGGATTGAACTTTGGTTTGATCAAACTAGTTTAGTCGAGGTAGAAGTGGTAGATGAACATCATCCAAAAAATATTTATCCTCCTTTGACTGAGACAAAAACACCTCTACTTGTCCAAGTGACAGAATTTTTTAATGCACCTTTCTCTTTGTTTAGTCACCCTCCCACCATGTCAGGAACACGTGTTTCATCTACTGTAGCTAAGGCTATGAGCCCATCCTCAAGTGGTATAGGGGGAAATCCCCTAGGGAGCATCCCAATGATGTCTACCTTGCCACCCCTTAGATCCATTGGACCTACACCATCCATACCTTTCCCTTTTGGTTCCTCAATATGGGGGATTCCAGCCATGTCATCATCTCCATCTGTAAGTTTAGTAAGTGTTTCTACACCCATATAGTCTATTCCAACTCCCACTTTTAGATATTCTTCTAGTGGGGGGATGAGCTTTGGTTTCAATAGAGGGTATGGAATTCCCTCCACCTCCACCATCCATATGAGTGGCATGGTATCATCAAGAACTAGTTCACCTTTCGGGTGGAATATGTCTAGTGGTTTTGGGGTTGTCCCTAGCCAGGATGGGGACAATAGTGCATCAAGATATTTTAACTTTCCATGGGTTAGCACACTGTTCCCTAAGGGAACATCGCTTGGGGGAAACGTTTCACCTTGGGGAGGTTTTCCTTTTGTTAACACATCAAGTCTTGGGGGTTTCTTCCCTGGGACTAACTTCAAGAATGTTTTTCCTATATGATCCACATTTACCCCCAGGGGAGTCTTTGGTTCTCGAAGCAGTCATGCTCCTGGAGGTGACACAATCCCAATAGGAACTTACTCTTTAGGAGCTACACAACCCTCCAATAGTACCAACATAGAGGGAATGCAAGTTCCATCTAGGACAATAGAGAATTCACCTCCCTCCCAATATTCATTTGCATCGTTGTCTTTCATGGTAGCGTTAGATTTACCAGATTTGTCACCATTAACAAATGAACCTATTTCCCATGACCCATCATGGTTGGAAATTCCTTCCAAATTTCCATTAGATGTTGTAAAATTCAACGGAAATCCATTAGAATACCCCTCCAGACTCATCATGACATACCACTGATGGTGTTCATCCAACTCATTGATGGATGATAGTGTGAGGCTGCATATTTTCCAGAGATTCATGATCGGAGTTGTCGCCAAATGGTAAATTGAGTTAAAAGGAAGTTCCTTTAAAATATTCAATGATCTTCCTGCCCCTCCACAAAGGGGCATGATAGGTACCCTGCACAGTGAGGGGTCTTCCTTGAATGATTCTATCTAGATGTGTGACCACATGGTCAATTTGAAAATGTGATCCAAGAACTATGACATTCTCAAGCTTTCTCATGTTGTACCTGAAGCATTATCTTCTTCCTAGCTTAGTGGCCCTTTATATATAGAGAAACCATCTTTTGATGAACCACTTCGCCTCTTGAAGGGCATTCTTCAACACACAACACACAATCCCAACACATGGGCTTCCCACAACTACAATATTATGGAATACTTGGCCCAAGAACCTTATGCCATGTCGGTGCTTGAAGTTATCCAAAGCTTCCCAATGCATAAGAAAGACTTTATATATTCCATTGGTGAGGTTGACACCTCTGAGTCGGGTTTTATGACCTTTGATTCTTCTCAGGTTACTCATAGGATCCCCCATCAAGTAGTCTCCCATATCAAGGTGCAAACAATGGGTAACAAAATCTAATTCTGAAGAGTGGTTGATGAAGGAGCCTCGACTTTCACCATGTCTATTTATTTTTGGAAGGCCATTGGATCTCCTAAGATCAACATGTCTGAAACACTATTGAAATATTTCGATGGACACACATTCCAATCCAATGGAATAATCAACACCTTACCCAACAAGTTAGGTGGTAATACTATATTTTTTGATGCAGAGGTTGTAGACCCACCTCTTGAGTACAATATATTACTTAGATGCACTTGGTTCTATGAGATGATTGTAGTTGTCTTGTTGGTATTTAGGGTCTTATGCTTCCCTCATCAAGAAAAAATCATTATGATTGATCAACTCACATTTACCCTAGACCTTGGATCCAACATGGGGTCTAATGTACCCTTTTTCAGTGATATCACATAGTCTTATATGAATGTTGGTGTGGGGATGTTCAAATATCCTTCGTTGATGGGAGTATTTTCCCTTCCCCCACTGTCTCCCATTGTCAACATAGCTCCTATCAACATGATTTCATCATTTACCTATGGATCACTTGGGTCTTTTGATTCTTTGGTGGTACCTCATTTTGAGGATGTTGAATCATATGGAGCATCCATGTTGCTCACCATGGTTGATATTTTCAATTCGAAAATCCCATCAACATCCACTGATACTGGTCCAAAACTCCATCCTCATATGGAGTGTGATCAACATATTTTTCCTGAATGGGTTGTTAACTCTCTATGTTCACATGAGTTCCTAGATACTGAGTATCCTTCGGAAGAGGCCATCTTGGAAATCATGGCTTCCATTAATAATCCTAAGAAATATGAGCATCATTGAGAATCCATCCTCCCTAGTTCAAAACCGATGAGAATTGACATGATGAATCTTCATTCGGGACTAGGGGCATTCACTAGGGCATCCACTAGACCTCCTAGTCTTGACCATTTTATGCCTTGGTTATATTTTTCATAACTTTCCACTAAATTTTGTGCTTCCACTTCCATCGAAGATTCACGTTTCATACCTACTTCATGTCTTGATGGATCTCATCAAGTAGCTTCCATCACTCACAAAACTACTCACAATACGTATTTTTGACTACAAAAAATCGTTTCCATGTGGAATGGCCTCAACATGGCATTTCATATGATGCCAACATCGACTCATGAGTTCATCAGTGATGAGAGACATCCTTGGCCTAAGCCTAGAAAAGGGATTTACTTTTCATAGTCCATCAGAATGTGTAGTGCCTTGTACATAGGTGTGTGGTGTGAGTGCTTTTGTTTGCATATATCATATCCAAAAATATTTTCTTTTTTGAGATTTCACTACGCGTTTTGACCCCCATAATCTAGTTTACATGTGTTGATAGGATTATGGGGAATTTTTTACGAAGATGGTGAATTCAACTTAACTTGAGGTACATATTCCTAAAATGGAATTTAAGGATAGGTTTTTCCCTTCATTTCCTTCCTTGCATTATTAACCATCCATACTGCCAACACTATTCCTTAGTTTCGATCTCGACTAGTTGTGACATTAGCCACTCCTTCTGCACATTGTAACTAGTTCAGTAGTTCCTACCCTTCATGGGTGCCCTAGTTAGCACCAGAATTTCCATTTGGTGCCCATGTTGCATATTTATGTAGAAACGAGAGCTCTTCTTTATTCCCATCATGACTTGAAGATTGAGCCTCATTTTCCTCTCTTCATCTATATTTTGGCCACATCCCATTGATCCAGATTATTTTTGGCATGAAATGAGAGCGGAGATATAATAAGGAAATGCACAGAGATATCACGGATATTCAATAATATAACAAAAATGTATCAAAGATGCAACCATAAACACATATATACAATAATACACGATTTCTATTAATGAAATAAATGTACAGAGACTGTAAAAATACAGAGTGAAAGACTCGCTAGAATGGTGGCAACTTATCTCTGAGAAGAGATGTGATGGCTACTCTCATTCGCAAGAAGATGGTTACAATGAGGCTCTGGAGGAATTTTTACAATAATCGGGAATGCCAAAA